>JACEIK010002577.1:88965-124162 GCA_018107945.1 Datura stramonium
TGAGCAGAGAAAAACTGCTACATATATAGCTGCTACTATACTTGAAGTTTTACAATCTTTTGGCATTTGTGATAAAATATTGAGTGTTACACTAGATAATAATTCTTCTAATACTAGTGCTATTACTATGTTAAGAACTCGGTTATGTCCTATTAATAATGCTGCTTTCCATGTTAGATGTGCTGCTCATATATTTAATTTGGCAGTACAGGATGCATTAAATTATTTGATACTGCATGTTTTAAAGTTGAATTAGCATGTTTTTGGATTTTTTGAATGAATAAAAGTTCTAGAATTCGTGAATTTAAAGAACTTTATAGAATATGTGAACTTCCATATAGAAAAGTTCCAAAACATATAAAAACTAGATGGAATTCATTATACGAAATGCTAGAAGTTGCATATATTTATAGAATGCCTATCACAATGTTGTATAACGCTCATAATTCCGAACCTGATTTGAAACTTGATGATAATGACTGGGAGAAAATAAATGAACTTAATCAATTTTTAAAATTATTTTATGAAGCAAATAAAACTTTTTCTGACGTGTATTTTCCAACTATTTGTGAAGTTTTAATAAATGTATGTGGTGTTACTACTAAATTTATTGAATATAAAAATAATAAAAAGTTTGCACTCGCTATTGAGGTCATGATTCAGAAGTTTAAAAAAAATATTTTTTCTATCCCTCAAATTTATTTAACTGCTATACTTTTTAACCCAGAATATAAAGGACGAGGTACAAAAGAAGTCGTTCAAAACATTTATGAAAATTTGAAAATAGAAGATAATGGAACTCCAACTTTAGAAAGTTGTAAAAGTAGTATTAGAGTGCAGACTAAAATGATGTATGAGACTTATTGCCAGTTGCATAGTGGTAGTTCCGTTAATGCTCCTGGAACTTCTAGGGTCCGAGTAGATAGTACCCATGGATATGTGCAAAGTAATATTGGTCTTGATTTTTTTAACAGTTGTGATTTTGATGACTATCTTTCTTCAGCTAGGGAAAATGTTACAATTTCCGCTGATGGCACGCCGTACATCCTGAGTTGGTGAGAGCTCGTGGCAGCATATTTTCAAGGCTTAGCAAGATGGTTGGGGACGTGCTAGCTATTCAAGCATCATCTGTTTCTTCGGAGGATACTTTCAGTGCGGCAAGATTTCAACTTGGAGATCATCGATATTCACTAGCAGAAGACAGCTTGGAGGTATCTATAACTTTCAGAGATTGGATCAATGCGGAGCATGGAAAATTCATGGGCTACCGGCTAACTTCCCAACTAAAAGCTTTTTTTGATTCAGCAATTAATAGTGATGATGACATGGAAGAGCAAGACCGACAACAATCTATGCCGGTGTCGAAAATATTTGGCTCAATAAATAGAAGAATTAGAAAGAGATTTCATAAAGATGTAAATATTAGCATTATGTTCGCTTAATCCAAACAGAACCCTTCCTAGAAGGTGGCTGGGTAGATTAGGCGCTCTACTAATATTTTTAAATTGTAATACAAATTTTTATGATATTATTTTAACTTTTATATGAATAAATTTAAAGGCTTTTAGTCTGAATTTTTAATTTCATAATCAGTTGTATTATATCTTAATTGTTTATAAACATATCATTGTTATAGATATAAATAAATATTCAATAATTACTTCATATTTCAAAAATCAAAATTCAAATTTCAAATTTCAAAAATTAAAATTTCAAACTTTAATTCTTTAAGTCTTTAAGAGTTAAGACTTAAGACTTAAGACTTAAGTTTCCTTAAGTCTTTAATAAAATTTATAAATTATTTTAATCTTAAATATTAAATTCTTAATTTCAATTTGCAATTGCACTTAAATTAATAACTAAATATTTATTTCATATTTAAAATTTCAAACTTTAATTCTTTAAGTCTTTAAGTCTTTAATAAATTTTAAGATGTTAATTTAAATTATGGATTAAAATTTCTTTCCTAATATCCTAACAGGAGAAAAAATATTATAATTCATAATTTAAAATTTAAAATATTAAATTTCAAGTTCAACTTTGAACTTGAAGTTCTTTCTTATTTATAAATTTTAACTTTTAAGTTCCTAATTTTCTAAGTTCTAACTTCTAACTTCTAACTATTAGGCATTAGCCTTAAAATTGAAATTTTATTTCTATATATAAGACTTTAAGATTATAAATTTTTAAAAATATTTAAATTTTAATATTAAAAATATTTAAAAAATTATTTTTGTCACATTTGTCCTATTTATCCCGTCTCAATAAGTTAATATAGTGGGACGGGACTATAGGTCCGTCCTGGCCCAGCTTCCCATCCCGCTTCCCTTGTCCCGTCCCCGGTTCATCTCGCCCCAACAAAATGACCAGCCCTAGCTTCAAGTATGGTCATATCATAGAGAATTCCATAAGATTTTTGAAGGTCAATCTTGATCATACACCTAGGAGAAATAACTTTCCTTATAACCCTAATCTAGATCATGAGCAAGAATAATATTATTCCAACTTTAGCCAGGAATAAAACCTGCCTGGAGATTCATTTATAATAGTAGGATCACCTTTTGCAACTGGGGTTAGCTAGTATCTTTGCTATGAGTTTATAAAGCACAGGACAATATAAATTGGTCTATAACTTTTGATAGTTGCAGGAGTAGGATTCTTAGGATCAAGGGTAATAGCTGTGCAATTAATATAACTATATTTACCGCAATGAAAAAATCTTTACCGCAGCCTTGACTGTAGAATAATTCTCCATGCTTTTTTGAAAGAAAAAAACGCATTGTAAAATCCATCTATACCAGGTGCCTTTTCATCTGTAATGGCATTCAAACTGACCTGAATTTCCTGATTAGTAACTGGCAGTATGAGTTCTGCCCTTTGATGCTGTTGCAATCTAGGTTCTCTCTTCATTACAAAAGTATCAACAGTTGGTAAACAAATTGCAATAGTACTCATGAGGCTCTTATAGAAATTAATAATCTCAGTTCTAATGGCATCTTAATCAGTCAGCCTCACCCCAGTAATAGAGACCAACTCTGAAATAACTTTCCTGCTTGTTCTCCCCATCGCGCCGCTGAAAAACATTTTTGTATTTGAATCTCCCACTTTGATCCACCTTGCTTCCAGATTTCTACCTCATAATATTCTCCTCTACCTTAGACCACTTCTCCAGGTTTTCTATAACCAGTTTCTCCTGCTCTTGCAGTTGCTCAGTATAGTGATTTTACTTGTTGTTGAATACAAGCAAGTTCACACCTAGTTGTCTCAATCCTATGTGATGCCGTGAAATTCCTTTATTGAGTTGTTTAAGCTTTGGCTTTAAAGCTTTAGCTAGCCCAAATATTACCAAGTTTATCATTTGTAGTATCCCTGCTTCATACCTTCTCCACAATGTCATGAAATTTCTAGTGATCAGCCCACACATTGAAAAATCTAAAAGGCACTCTAATACTCTTCAAGATTACTTGAAAGGATATATGCATTAGTGACTTATCAGAAATATATAACAATTCATAGTTCACTTGAATATGTCTCCATTTCATCATCCAGACAAAGTTCTCAAATACTTTATCCAACCTGCTGCATACTCTATCTGCTCCATGTTGCTTATTTGACCAGGTATAATACCCTCATCGCATACAAGTTACAAATAGATCATTCAAACATCTTCAAAAATCTTTTATCTCAGCATATATTACTGGATTACCCAATGTGCCTATTCTATGGATAAAGCACAACATTAAAATCACCACCTACTATCCATGGACAAGTGACCCCTTGTGCAATGTCTCTTAGAGTCACCATGCTGTTTTCTCTGGCCCAAAGGTATTTAAGCCATAAACAACATACGATTCAAAATCATCACCTAGACCCTTTACATGGTAGTAGTATCAACTGTTTCTCCTCCCTAATCTAATGACTGAATAGCATTTTATATCCCAACATATCCATATTCTGCCATTGTCTCGCAGATACATAATTATCCAGATGATCCCATGTAGGAACAATGCTGTTGCACACCGTTAGCTCTCGTTGTTTCACTCTAGTTTCAACCAAATCAAAAAGTTTAACCCTTTTTATTTGAAACATTTTTTTCACCTCTTTTTCGCTTGTGCTTCTTATTCACCCTTTATATTTCACGATAACCAATTCATATATGAATTTCTCTCATCGAGAGTCACAAAGTATCTTTACTTCTCCACTATATCCCTCAGGACTTTTAGCTCTACAGGCACTCAAGACAGAAAATTCCTCTGAATCTAGTAAAGGGCTTAATATTGGTTCTTTCTTACTTATCTTCTTATCCTTAGAAAGACTTATCTGTTCCTGCATAATCATCTCGATGCTCGTTTTTCTGTTCTGGGTATCTCATCCTTCTGTATTTGTTCTCCAATAATTGATATAAAAACCTGTTTTTATCCTTTGGATCTCCATTGTTGCTTCTTAAGAGGCACATAGGGCTTGTTGCTTGGCACACCTGCTAATCAGCTTAGCTACACATACATGACCAATTTCCCCGACATTTATCACAAAATATAGGCTTCCAATCATATGTCACAGATTGCAAAAAAGTTCTTCCTTGTGGATCCTTTACAGTGATCTCCTTAGTTGTACTTTAGTGAGGTTCCACTTCAATACATCCTAGCATAAGAAACTCCCGATCCGCTAGCGTAACATTCATCAACATACATAGCATTGCCTAGTGAACTAGAAATCCTACTAAGAGTTTTACAACCCCAACAGTTCATCGGAAGGTTAGAAAATTTGACCTATAGAGGTACTTCAATAGGAAATTGAAAAATCAAAGGTAGCAAATATTGTTAAAATAATAGGTCTCAAATTCAAGGTGTATGGCTCAAGTACAAAATTTCCCCTCATTTCTATTGACTGAAATTTGATAATAAAGTACCCTTCCTCATGCATATACACATCAGGCATAGCAATTGTATTTCAATTTTGAGAAACAGATCTATGCATCATATTATACCTAGGGTTATCTCCAACAACATACGCTATGAGGCACACCTCACTTCTCTGACTCTTTATCAACCTCTTCCTTCTCGGCTGAACAATCAGTTTACCATTGATTACTTCAGGTGGAATGTAAGTCAGAGACATTCCATTGTAGCTACTTCATTGGTGCTGAAACAAGTTTACTCCATGTTGTCTCCTCCTCCATCACCATCTCCTTAGGTTCTGCAAGATTGCATCGTTCCATTAGAATTTGCAGTACTTTCCTTCCCAGATCCATTGAAGGCAAAATCCTTTTCACATCCAAAGCAGGTCGGCATGTGTGAAGTTGAATTCATAACTGGTGGTGTCCCAATCAGAGTCACAATTGGGGTTTGTTAGTATCCACCTCTATTACTTCATTCTTAGTTCCTTGTAGTCCCGCTACACTTCCAAACACCAGATGTGAAATTTTCCTTGGTCTTCCCATCCTCGTAGTATTCCTTTCGTCTTGGATTTGCTCTTCCCCCTAGCCATGATACTCTCTTCTTGGAGCAGTTATTCAATGCACCGCCATGAGAGAGAAGCATTTATATTTGATTTATTAAAAAGGTTTTTGAAATAAAATCTATCTTATCTCGTGTTAATCATATGATTTAGCAACAGCCTCAATGATAAAAAATGAATAATTTAATTTATTCTTTTCATATTTATTTCTAATCTTTGTTGCTAACCATGTAATCTATATAGAGAATTAGATTATATTCTTGCAATTTTACGCACCCTAACATTGAGAGTATTGAGAGAAATAATTCATTTCGAGTAAGAGATTAATCAACATGAAAGTGCTATATTTAGCATGAAACTGTTGCTACGATTTATTAGGATAATTGTAGGCAGCCAAGTGGTTGAAGTTTCAAATAGTCTCTTAAGTTGCAACACTAACATATTCAGTGTAATTCGACAAAGTGGGATTTGAAAAGAATAGAATGTACGTATATTTTACTTTTATTTTAGAAGCAAAAAGTCATTTCCACAGTCAACTAATCTTTAGATTATAAAGTAATATTTTGTAACATGGTCATTTAGTTTCAGTGAAGTTTTGAGAAAAATTTAAAAATTGATTGTGATTTTTTACTTTATAAAAAGAAAATTCACATAAACTTATTTACTATAGGAGTAGGCTTCTTGTTCCTTGTACTTTAGTCTCACAATTGAATGTTTACCCAATAAAAAATTTTAGTAGGTCGAAAATTTGTCAAAGACACTATTCAAACCTCTAATATCTAAAATGATATACTAACAATGTGTGAGTTTTATATAGTAATCAAATCATGTCATCTAGTATGTTCCCCGTTTATATCTTGGTTTGTTTATATTAGAAGAGTTTGTTGAATTTTGAGAGATATATTTATATCGAAAAAAATATCTTTAAGGACAGTATTATTAACACGCCTCAAGCTATAAAAAATTTCTACAAATTTTACTTACCAAATATTTTTCCGAAAGATTTTCAAATAATGTTACTGTTTATAGTTTGAGCTTGCAATTGCTCAAATCTAGGGTTTAATCAATCACATGTAATCTAGGTATCGTCATATTGGTTGTACTAATTTCTTTTGTCTGAATAATTATTTGAAGTTTCTTTTGGGGAGAAAAGTAAACTAAAGAAAAATGTTACCTCATCACCTTTAATAGAGTTTTAACTATTAACAGGAAGGTTCAAGCTGATAACCAACCAGCTAGTTGTTAACAGGAGAACAAAGGCAACTGGCACCAACCTTTACAGCTCTGTAGAAGAAAATTGAAACTATAATAAGAAAAAAAAAAAGCTCTCTCTCAATTATTTACAAATTAAAGTAACTCAAAACATAAAAACTGATAATGTACATAATTTTTACATTTAGTGTATCTGTGTGAACTTAACTTTTTTTACTGAGAATATTCAGAACACATAATGTTCTTTAAGATCAATATGAAGCAATCAAAGAAGAAACAAAAGTAGGAGTAATTTTATTATGATTATTATTTACTTGTTTGTTATACATCATATACATCCCTATATATAGATAGAAGAAGCTCCTCAACTATCTTATCTATAATCAATCTTGATCAGAATAATTAACTACCTTCTAACTGCCTAGTTAGTTAACTGTTAGTACAGTTAACTCTAACTAACTTCCGGAAGACCTATAACTGTTTTCTGGACTTCTTTTCACAGCCATCATACTTCTTTCATTATGAACATTGTGTTCCCACGGTGGCTCGCATCAATATATATTAAATTCATCATATATAAAAAAAAAAGTAAAATTATTGAAAATAACACACAATTGACGCCAAAATAAAAGTGGCAATCTATATGGCTTTTTTTATAATTTTGTTAGAAAAAGTAACATGGAATGTTTATTAATTTTGTACATATAAATTTTTTTTTATTAAAGGTAAAATTTCAATTGAATTTAAAATTTTAAAATTGAAGTTTTTAAGTTTTTAATTTTTGAATTAACGTGTAATTTTATGATTTTAAGTTAAAAAATAATTAAATAACTATTATATCATAGTATTAACTTAAATAGAGATAGCGAGAATGCAGGCCCCGTCCATATACATATATTTTTATTTAATGATGTATAGTTAAATAACTTAATTTTTCTTCACATCAGAGGACTAAAAACATCTTAAATATTTAAGAAAGTAGTTACTTATTTTGTCTATTGTTAATGCTTTAAATGATGATAAATTTAATGCCTAGTGTGTCAATCAAACTATCCCTGAAACATCAATTTTTCAATTATTATTATTATTATTTGAAAAATAAATAAATCACTTATGTATTGTAAATTTTTTTTAATAAAGAACAACAATTTGTAAGGAGTTTGATATTTTTTATATAATATAAATTAGTATACTATTAATATATTATAGTAGTATACATACTAAAATCTTGTATGTTACCAAATTGTATATTACTATAGACCATTATCTCTAGCTAGGTAGTCTTTATAGATTACACTGTTGAACTAAACTTTTTTGTGATTATGTAAATGTTTATTGATTAATTTATGTATGCAGCATAGTATGATCAGAGCTTACGAGTGTAATTATACTAAATTAATTACAAACCCACAATAATAAATTGGTGACGCTGATTGGGCTTCTTAGCTTTTGTAGACAAATTAAGAATTTAAGCAATAAATTGTTCATCTACCAGTCACTCATCAATTTTATACATTAATATTATTCTGAATGGGTCAAAATAATAGAGTAAAATAATATTCTCCTCAGTTGTATCAATAAAAAGTCTTAAGGAATTTTTCCAAGTGTGGGTGAACGACTGAATGAGATAAATACCATGCCTTAGTAGTTTGATTTTGGATAGCACGCTCCCGAGGAATCAAAGTTTCATGTACACTCAGGTTATTTAAAAATATTTAGTGCTAATCTTTTAAAATATGAAATTTTTAATTTTAAAAATATTTTTAATTTTTTTAATTTTTTTAATTTTTTTAATTTTTTTAATTTTTTTAATTTTTTTAATTTTTTTAATTTTTTTATATATATATTAAAATTTAAATTTGTAATTTAATATGAAAGTGTTATATACACCAGACTGTCAATGTATCTCTACACAATTAGTGGTTATTTAACAACACGATATTCAATATTTGAAGTTTGACCACGCCCAAAGACAAAGGTCTCAGAGTGTTTCCAAATTTCTACAGAAAAGTCTTAAAGTGAAATTGTTGCTATAATAAAATAACATGTTCTTATCAAGACTATCTATACAATTGTTTAGTTTATAATAGTTAGTTTATTTGGAGTAGCTACAAGACAGGATCTTGATTACATCTACAGATATTGTATTAGGTCTTGTCTTGTTTATCGTATGGGACTTCGGGCTTGGTAGAGTCAAGAAGAGAAGAGTTATGGTAGAGGAAGAACTGTTGGGAATGTTGTTAGGTGTTACAAGGAGGATTATAAACCTATTTGGAGTTTGGGCTCGAATTTTAGTGGAAGAGTTTGGTGAAAATTCCTAGAGATAGGTCCTGGCTTTTGACTCCCGACATGAGCTTCACTTAGTATTTATGTTGATTCATTTTTCATAATTTACCTTCTTGAATAGTTGCTCAAAGAACTTGATTTTTTGAGTGCATACGTCCCAACGGAATTAACAATTGGTATCACGGTCATATCTTTTAATAAAGACTAGCATCTTGAAAAACCATGATGGTTGCACCGCCCGGATTCAACATACAATCAACAATAAAACCTCCATGCTTCAATGAGAAATATTATAACTGGTAAAAAGAAATAAAGCAAAACTTCATCATATGTGAAGATCTTGATTTGTGGGACATCATCATGGAAGACCCCAAAATTTCCTCTACCGCAGATGAAAAGGAAAGACAAATTTTCAAGAAGAGAGGAGATTACATTGAAGATAACATCAAAGCCATCATCCAAAAGAATGCTAAGGCAAAGAAATTCAAGCTATTTGGTGGCTTATGTCCTGATGAATACAACAAAATCTCTTCATGTACAACTTTCAAACAAGTGTGGAATACTCTTCAGTCCACACACGAGGAAATGATTCGGGTAAAGAAAATGTCATTATGCTCCTAAATAGACAGTACAAGATTTTTAAATGAATGAAGGAGAAATACTTCAAGAGATGTTCAATAGGTTTACATATATAACCAATAAATTGAGTTCTTTTGGAGTGGTTATATATTTATCAAGCTCAAAGATTTGAGAAACTACTCAAATATTACCTGACTCCTAGAAGAGTAATTCAATTCCATTATGAAAGCAAGAGATCTGGAGACAATGATCATGAAAGAATTCATGGGTAATATAAACACTTATGAGAAGAGGAAGCTCCAAATACAAAAGAATACTCCCATAAGTAGAGATGTGAATGTGGTCCTTAAATCTATCCGAGACCGATACTTTGGTGAAGAAGATATGACACCACTACCAAAGGTTCCAAAGAATAATCAGGAGAGGTGGTTTCCTAAATAGAGGAGGCTTCTCAAGGCCCAAACTTGATAGAAATAATCAAAAGGGTTGATACAGATGTGGAAGTTCATACCATTTCATTTGAGATTGCCTAAAAAAAAGGAAGACTAGAAAAAAGGGAATCCTGACAAAAAAGAATAGAACAAGTCCTTATAGACATAACTGGACAAGTAGATCAAATTATGAAGAAGGCACTAGTTGCAATGGGTAAATCCTCTATAAATGATGAAGAGAATAAAAAAGCAGAAAGAAATAAATCCTTGTTAGCTAAAAAATTTGACTGAAAGATATATTGACACTGATGGTCAATTCAAATGAAGAGTCTGAAGATAAAAATTGTGAAGTGTACATATTTGGAGTCCGTGGATGCCTATGAAGATCTCCATACTCCATAGGAGAAAATTACAATTTTATGCTTCCCTTGAATAAGATCCTAAAAATCAAGGAGAAGATCAAGCGAGTTTAGAAGCTAAGGGTACAAAATAGCAGATTCTCCTTCTAAGTTATGAGAAGTATGCATAGGAGATCGAGTAAGAGAAACTTACGCCTACTTTCTTGAAATTATAAATTGGACCAAGAATATGTTTAGGGATCAAAGGAGCAGCCACCAAAATTATCAAATGAGAGCTGCTTGTTGAGCTTGCAAAAATAGGGTGCTACAAGAAAATCTGAGTAGAGTAAGGAATGAAGAAAAGAAAGAACTCAACAAAAAAGTATTCATATCTTTCTCCTGCAATCATAATTGCACTAGATTCCCTACGCATATATGCCTAACAGGTACATAACAAGATACAATGGAAGAAAATAACTTGGTCCTTCATTAACAAAAGCAAGGTCAGTTGGAATAGTTGGGGCTCCAGTTTATTTTTCCAAATATTGGCAAGTGAAATCTCAACATCATTCGGGTGTTTTATGAAAACTGGTCCCCACGGGAGAGCCAGATTAGGTTTCTCTGAGGGGCATGGACATACCGTTTATTGTTGAGTTATTGTGTCAGCATTTGAGGTCTTCGATAGTCCACAGTGTCCCATTGGCTGAGGTGTATGACCATCTGCCTTACCATGCTATCCATCACACCTTATGTGAAGTATGGTCTATGGCTCTTTGGGTGAGGAGAAAGGATACCAAGACCTATAAGACCTTGTCCATGGAGTATTTCACTAGAAAAACCCGAGTACAAATTGACGAATATTTGAAGCAGGCTGATGCTATATGAGTAAAACACTACGGTGGCTAGAGATGGTGTGTGCCTAATTTTCATGTTAATGACCAAAAAATCCATAAATATAGAGTCCATTATGCAATCGATAATGCGACAATCTAGAGTGGGCTTGACATGATCTTCTTCTTCAAAAGCATGCTTCCACAATTCCTACGCAGATATCAGGCTTTTAAGAAGCTAGTAGATTTCGTGCAATGCGAGTTGAGAACTTGTGGATGTGATTGCAGTAAAAGGGCCAAAAGTATATACAGGGTTTGACTATGAGTACCGCTGAGTGCCACACACGGATAATGTCTTTTGGGTATTCCTATGGAATGTTGACTTGCAATTGCGTGACTGGATGGTAGAACTGGATACAACTGAGGAGAAAAGCACATATTGATGAGCTTTATCCACTCAATCCACAAGAACAACTGATGTACAAAATTGGTCCAGCTTTTTCCAACTAGAGTGGCACCATTCCATGAGACGATAATGATGAGGCAATGCATAAGGACAATGATGAGGGATACACCGGGACTGCGACCATAGTGATGAGGAGGGAGGATTATGTCCAACAACTGATTAGGCAGTTCTTTTCTATCCACCTCTTATTTTTGTTTTGATTAAGACACTGTGGGTAGTGCCAACTTTAAGTGTGGGGAGGAAAGCAATTTCTATTTTTTAAGGTTGTACTTATGATTTTGCTCACTGACGTTATTTTGATTTTTTTCTTTCTAGAACATATTTGAATTTATGGTCTGTAATAGTAAAGTAAGATAATGTAATATAATAGTGGTTTAGTATAATATGTTATTCTAGCAGTTAACTTTGTTGGTGCACCCTTCGGTGTTGTTGATTCTTTTACCATGGGAGTTCTTTTGAAACCGTAAGCTTTTTTTTAGTCATAGATTAGGAAATTTTTCCGATGATGGATAAATAATGACCTTCTTGAGGAAAAATTAGTTCTTAGGTAGGTAGAAGAGAATCCCAAACGCCTTTTGAATACTGGATGCTCAATTTAGATATGCTAGGACAACTTTGGGTAACACTCATAAACCTTGTGCATAAAAGGTAGGATAATTTTATTTGAGACCCTTAGGCTATAAAATTGACTCTAGATGAATAAAAAAGGATTAAAATGAGGGCTTAAAATGATTGTTTATTGAATTAAGATAAAATGAAAGTGAAATAATATTTGATTCATATGACATGATTGGCATTTTTTATTAAGCCAAGCTTTTATAATGACCCGCTTATCGCTATCGAGAAATAAGTCAGAAACATCCATATCTAGCCTAAGTTGTGGGTGGGAAGTAGTTGTGTGAGTGTTAATAAAATTCTAAAATTGAGGAATGGCTTAAGTGCAATAAATGGGAGCTACTGGTTATAGGAGACCGCTACAGTGGAGGGATAACCGCTGCAGCGAGACCGTTACTATAGTCAGAGGCTAGCATAACAGTAATTCAGGAGATTTACCGTTGATCTTCTATGACGGCATTTGGAGCGTTGTAGGGGGTCCACTGTTGCAGAAATATGGCCGTTGCGGTGGACGATGGGAATCAGTAAGTGAATTTAAATGACTTTATAGGTTTTAACCCATTATTCAAAGCATGCCTATTGAGAACTCGTAGCGAATCCCCAAGAGAAGAGCGGTTTTTTCTTCTCTAAGGTAAGAATTTTAGCTTATTATTCTCAATTTGGTGTCCTAACCCTGTAGAATCAAAAGGCGGATCTGTAATGGTAGAAATCCTAGGTTAGAAAAACTTTAGAACTATGAAAATAGGTAAGTTGGTTTGGTGTTGAAGGTTGCGGATTTCTCGGTTTGTAAGCATGTAATTAATACTCCCTAGGGCGAATGATGGGTGCTAGTTCATCATTGCTAGAATTTGAGACCTAAAGTTTGGCATAAGTGGGGATTTTAATATTAAAAACTGCTTAAGGGGGGCTTGAGAGTAGAAACTCCATTATCCGGGTTTGCATGACCATAGTGGGATTAGAGTAGGATAGTTTAACTCGCAGGTATTGATTACACCGCGGCAGGACGGTAGAAATGGGGTCGGGGTTGAATTTCCCTTAAAACCCTTATTTCCCAAAAATAGCTTATTAAATTATCCTAATTTTACCTAGATTTTGAATGTTCCGAAGCACTAAGAGAAGGCAAGGCTCCGGTAGAGTGATTGTTATTCGAATCCTTCAAATTGAGGTAGGTTAAGGTTTAGAAGGAGATAGACTTTGGATAATAACATTTATTTGTATCGAATGATTATGTGTGAATTGGTCTCCGAATATTTCCTGTTGTAGTAATCCCTTGTTGAATAATTGTACTATGAAATTGTTATTTATATAATGTGAAAATTGGATGTTGAGAGGTTGTTCATATTCGTTTGTATGGTATGAACATGCTCCCTAAATTGTGTGAGTACTGAAAGTTGAGGGAGGAAGATGAGGCCTCTTAAGGGTCAAATAAACTGAATGAATGGTAAAACATCGAGATGTGTGAATAAAATTAGATAATATGATTGTCCTAAGGTGAGTGGCTCGTGCCTGAGGGGAGCATCCAGCTTAACAATGACGGTTGAGTGTCGCTTCTTAAGGAGAGCATCCGGACTTGCAGATGAGTGGAGAGGGTACTATGCCGGTACAATACATGAATTTCTAAATTCCCCTGTAAGTCATGACTAGAAGGGTAAGCATAAGACCTTCTGGCATGTGTGTACATTGATGATTAGTGTTGGAGTGTTCATGGTGATGTAACAGAGGCGTGTGCCCAACATATTATCATTTGTTGCATTATTTGACCTAGTGTAAATAAATAAGATCGGTTTAGGAATGTGAGAAGTTGAATAATTGAATTTTTCTATGTATTCTATGTATTTGCAATTGTTGATGTATTCATGATGATCCGACGATAATTGTAAAGTTATGTAAGAACTCGTATTGTTGTGAAATCTATTGGGAGTGGTTCATTGTATATTCCGCGTGTGGTTATGATATATTGATTGTTTACCGACGACTATGAGTAGCTTGGATGGTAATGATGAGAAGAATGTTAAAAAGAGTTAAGAGAAGTTTACATGTGCAGCTAAGTCAAGCTACTGCCAACACAAGACAAGCGCAAATCGGACTCTGTCCCGCTCAGCAAGACAATAAGCAGGCCGGCTAACACTCCTATACATATTGAACTCCTGAATGATTATTAATTACTGGAAATTGTGTCCTAGGTGATTGCATAATATTATTTTTTCTTATATGTGCAGGCTTTCAGTCGGTTGATAATGTGCCTACTTAGTATTGAAAAGCTTTAAAATTACATTTCTATACCTTTTAGTGCAGACTTATCCTGAAGCTGCAGGTCTGATCCTGGTCTGGTGTAGGTAGACGTAGATGAGAGATTTTGGAAGAGTATATCATCTGCAGCAGAAGATGTCTTTCGTCTGACATTGATTTTATTTTCTTGAATTAATTTTTTTAGAAATTTATAAATTTTAAAACTTAAGTTTGAAGGCTTTTATATAGTCTTATGTATTTTATTAGATTGTTTTGATGCATATAATTTTTTAATCTTATTTATGTTTTCATTAATTATTGTTCATTATGTGATTTTACTCATAATTGCTGTCGAATTTGGCACTAATTAGGTTCGTTGGTTCTCCCATCGGCGATAGTGTGGATGTCAATCATGGCTACTTGGTTCGCTAAAGTTGGTATTAGAGCTCTAGGTTCGTTGATCTCATTGTAGATATTTGCGCCCATAGCCCGTGATCATGAGAGGCCCATATTTGTCTCTTCAGAGGCTTATATCTCTTTAGGAAACTTCCTCTTCTTTTATTTTCGTGCTATTACTTGATTCCAATTGGTATCTAGTGATCCAAATTAGTATTTGAAAATTCTTCTTTATTTCTCTCACAGATGGTAAGAACAATGGCAGGCAAAAATCGAGAGGAAGCACCCGAAGCCAGGCAGCAGTCACGCTCAAGGCAAAGGACAAGCAAGTGTAGGGCGCGGGTGGAGGTCTGCTGCTGGAAAAAGAAGGGCCCACACTCCTACTCCAGTTCAAGAGCTCTGTATCTAGTGCCTCTAGAAGTATAGGAAAAGGTGGCTGTGGAGGTAGAGGTTCGACATATAGAGAGGCTGCAGCCGCTCCTGCATCCTCCAAGATCCAGGCTTAGGTCCTTAATATTCTGATTGGCCTCGTGGGTAATGGGGCAATACTCGCCACTCCCATAGGGCAACCGCCGGGAAAATAACATGCAACTATTGTGGCTCCCTGTATAAATGAAATTTCAAAGGTGGTGATGTTCCCAAGGTCGGTAGCTAGATCGGTAAGGACTGGAGAGGATCATGACTTGTTCTGGAGGTTCACGAAGATGAAGCGTCCCACCTTCTATAGCACTAAGGCGGAGGACGCCATGAAGTCTATCACTGACTCCATAAGAGACTCCATGGGACAGTAGAGAAGTATGGGTAGAATTTGTCACCTTCTAGCTGAAGGTGATGCTAAGTTCTGGTGGAGAGCATTTGTGGATTGTATGTCATGGGTCATCACCATCGACCTGGACCCAGCTTCTACTCCACTTATTTGGAAAAGTATTTGTGATCAAAGGCAATATGAGTTCACTACCCTTGAGTAAGGGACCTCTTCAATTGCAACATATGAGGCAAAATTCCACTCACTGTCCAGGTATGCCTTGCCGCTATTGCCCCACAGAGAAGGAGAGGATCAGGCGGTTTGTTAAGGGCTTGAAGATGGGTTCTAAATGCCACTTTTTAGATGGTCTGCATTGTATAGACCTTCCATGAGGTAATAGAGTTGTAAAAAATGTGAAGGGGTGAAGAGATAGCTATGCGAGGAATGCCGAGAAGAAGGCTCGGAAGGTGGGTACTTTAGTGGGTTCCTTAACTAGGACTCTAATTTCGTGGCTACTCGGGATGCCCTGCCTACCAGCTATACAGTTTGGAGGTCTGCCAGACCACCTTGGCCATCGATACGCCGAGGGTACCCAGATAGTTCCCTTTTATTTTGGGGCTCGCCCTATTTCCTTCATTCCAACTCAGAGACTAGTGATTGAGAAGGTATGTCATGAGCAATAGGAGTATGCCATATCCGTAGATGGTGTCCCGGGTTTGGTCAAGGCATGCTGCATTGTTCCATACCCAGCTCCTCAAGTTCAGCCCTACCAGGAGAGGGGAGTACATTCAGCAGGGACGCCCACCGTTAGGGAGGGCAGTCAACCAAAGGTTAGAGGTGGCACCCAGTCAGGTAGAGGAGGCGCCCAGGTCGGAAAAGGTGGCAATAAGTTCAGTCGAGGGGTTGCACAACCTAAAAGGGCATTTCTCCGTAGGTAATCAGGCCCACTTCTATGCATTTTTGGCCTAATTCTAGGTAGAGACTTTAGATGCCATTATCACAGGGATGATTTCATATGCGAAAAAATGGGTATGGCTTTGTTTGGATCCGGTTCTATTTTTTCCTATGTATCTGCTTATTTTGCTGTGGAGTTGGATCTTGCTTGTAATATACTTGATATTCCTCTCTATCCATGTGTCTGTCTCGCTGCACTCCGCTTTCTTGGTGGATAGGGTTTGTCGCCTGCTCAAAGGGACTTCACAGTTGTGATACTCGAGTAGATCCGCGATCTTAGACATGGTAGATTTTGATGTCATTTTGGGAATGAGCTAGTTGTCTCGTACTCATGTCACTTTAGAATGCCATGCTAATATATCTCTCGTAGTGTATTAGGTCATCTAGTTTGAGTTAAAAGAATGGATAGGCCCTGCTCCTAAGAAACTTCATTCTTATATTCGTGTCTAAAATTGATTGGGGGAGGGGTGTTCAGCCTATCTAGCATACATTTGGGATACTAACGAGGGTCCTTCCATAGATTTGGTCTTTAGGTTTGTGAATTCTTAGAGGTATTTTTTGCGGATCTTCCTAGCATGCTGCCATACCGAGATATTGATTTTTGCACTGTATTTAAGCCAAGAGCTCGGATCTTTTTCTATACCGCCATATAGAATGGCAGTAGCTGAGTTAAGAGAACTTTAGGAGAAGTTGCAGGAGCTACTTAATAAAGGGTTTAACAGGATGAATGTCTCTTCGTGGGGTGTCATGACCCGAACGGAGGCCCGACTCACAACATGGGACAAAGAGCCTCGAGAGACCCCAAGCTTCCACTCCATGACATAAGCATACATCCGACTCAATCAAGAAACTGAAATGATCAACATAAAATCATAGTGGAACCCCAAACTTAAACATAACATCAGAATATGAAATCCAATTTATACATACATATTTCTGAAAAGCTTCTAAACATGACAAATTGATGGGACAAGACCTCCAACTAACTCATCCAAGCTGAAACTGAAATACATAAAGGAAAACTGACAATCTAGTCCTCAGAGATGAAAACTCACCAATAATTCAACGCTAACTCTAATAGGCTGACTAAGAGCGGGGCTGAACCTAAGAGCCGGGTCCTATATCGTGAAATGATACAACATAGAGTATGCGGCCGCACGTGAATGTACCGAGTATGAAAAGGTAAGTAAAATCACTAAAGACAACGCATAATATAACATAAACATTAAGAATCAGAGAGTAGGGCTTTAATGCATTCTTTCTGAAATCATGATCTTTTTATAACATAACATAACTTCATAACATTATAACTAAATCGATTAACTCAAAGCTGAATTTTGACATTTATAAGTAAAGCTGACCTACTTTAGAGCATGCATTTACATAAATCTCATGAGTAAGGAAACATTCATATATGAAATCATGAAGAACAATGGGAGACTAATATTTTAACCGACATACTAATTTCCATAGAGCTTACGTGGGTCTCAATTATCACACTCAAGTGGGTAGAGCCGTCTCAAAAAATCTTTTCCAGGGGCTAGATGATACCATGACATCGATACCAAGCTGAAGGCCCATCCTAGCAGGGGAAGGTCACGAGAAGGTCCCAATGTCATAGTGTATAAAACCTACGTTGGCGCGTAGCTTTGAGGCATAGGGCGCATCGAATCTTTAGCTTCACTCGGTGATAGACATTACTCCCAAAACATGCATATCCGCTACATCATTTTTTTAACGAATCTCAACATCATCTATTGACGAAGCTCAATGATCAAATATATCTCAAATATGAAATCATGCATATGAGAAGCTTTAACTCAAAACATACCACAAGTCAAAATATAATTGGGAGCCTTTTGCTCCAAAACAGTGTGGTAAGCTATACATAGGAAAACCCTAACTCAAAACATGCCACAAACTGAGAATATAATTGGGAGTCTTTGCTCCAAAATAATGTGATGTTTAATTGAAAAAATCATCCTTAATACTTAACATGTGGGAAATGCCCAAAGCTTTATCATACTTAGAAATACTAATCCTCATCGGGGAAACATAATCGTAAACATGGGACTTTAAAACATACTTTTCATCATAATATCTCATCATCATCATATATTCATCAATTCCCATCTTCATAAACATCTCAATGGGCTTTTAAATTCAATAATCTAGAAATATGATTTTTAATTGAAAATATTATAAAAATTTCCCATGCTTCATAATTCAATAATAACATCATGATCAAATCATACCCATGTATAGAAATCGAAGATTCATGCACTTAGGTTAAAACCCCATAGATTAGACATAGAACTTCATACTTTAGAGAGGGATTGGGCTTGGGCGTGAAAGTAATCACCCATTCATAACTCTATATAGCTGTTGATAGATGATTCTAACACTTCTTTGAATACCCAATAGAAAATTGAAGGAAATTGAGGAACAATAACTTGATCACCCTCTCAAACTTTTCTACCTTGCATGCATGATTGAATGAGGCCTAAAATGAACTTAATCCCTTTAAAAGTCACTATTCATAACACAAACGCCGTAGTTTAGGTCTTAGAACTTAGGAATTATGGAAAATCCTTACTAAATTCGCAGAAAATAACTTGTCAGGGGTCCCAACGAGGGATCTCATAACTCATGGTCCCAGGACACGACTGTGGAGTCACTGTGTGAGATACACCGCTTGAGCCTCGACTAAACTTTCCCGCTTGGACCATGACTCAACCCAAGAATCGCGGGGGATTGACCACGACTCGCGGGGTCCTTTCGTGATGTCCACTGCCCCTTTTTTCTTTTCATAATCCCCATCCCCACGACTGACCCAATGACTCGTGGGGCTTGGCCTTGAGTCATGGTCATGCCCGTGGGATATCTTCTTCTCAACCCAAATTCCATCCTCTGGCCTTCCCACAAGTCATATCACGACTTGTGGGTGGGTCTCACTAAAGCCCTTACGACTCATTCCTGGAGTCTGCTGCAGAATTTTCACTTTTCTCCGTTTAAAACTTCCGGGTCCGATCTTTGGGCTGGGGGTATATCAATATCTCTCTTAGGAACATTCGTCCTTGAATGTTGGAAACACACAGAAAAGTAGAGAAGATGCAATTATCATATTCAAATACTGATCATTTAAACCGAAAACCGATGGAATGACTACCTCCGAGATTCAAACTACACAAAAACTAAATTCACGAATCATACATACATCCACATGCATAAAAGAAACTTGTGCATGTAATTTAAACATGAAGACTAAGTAGAGTTTTTAGGGAAAAACTGATACCTCAAGCTGAAACTGAACCGGTGGAGAATAAATGTGGGTATCTAGCCATCATATCCGCCGTTCCCACGTAACTTCTTCAATAAGTTGATTCCTCCATAACACTTTAACTGAAGCTACTTCCTTGTTCCTTAGCCTTTGAACCTGTCGATCCAATATTTCCAACAAAATCTCCCATAGATAAGGCTGTCTTTTACACCAACACTGTCTACCGGGACAACTAGAGTTGGATCACGCAAACACTTCTTTAATAGCAATACGTGAAACATCGGATGCACAATATAACTCGGTGGAAACTCAATTTCATATGCCACCTTGCCAACTTCTCACAATCCATTAAGGGGCAATATAACAAGGGCTAAGTTTCCTTTTCTTTCCAAAACCGCGTCACTCCTTCATGGGAGATACCTTCAAAAATATCCAATCATCCACTCGAACTCAAGTTCTCTCCTTCTTAAGACGGATAGACTTTGATGACTCTAGGAAGTTTTCAACTGCCTCTATCAACTGAACCTTTACCATTGCCTCATGAACCAAGTATGGCCCTATCATTGCTGGCTCACCAACCTCGAACCATCTCTGATTAGATTACATCTACATCTCCGCCTATAGAGAGCCTCGAATGGTGCCATCTCGAATACTAGAGTGATAGATGTTATTGTAAGCAAAACCGATCAGGGCAGTGATCATCCCAACCACCTTTGGAAATCATGAATGCCCTCAACATGTCCTCAAGGGTATGAATTGTCCTCTCTGCTTGACCATCCATTTGCGGGTGGAATGTTGTGCTGAGCTTAATCTGAGTATCCATTCCTTTTTGGAATGACTTCAAAACCGAGAGGTACCGGAGTACCCTGATCCTAAATGATGGATAAGGGTACTTCCATCCATTGGACCAACTCCCGGATATATAGCTTGGCATAATCCTCCGCCGAATCCGTGGTTTTAACTGGTAGAAAATGAGCATCCTTGGTCAACTTTTCTACCACAACCCAAATAGAATCATATTATTAACGAGTACGAGGCGCACTGCTATCAAAACTATACAATCTCTTCCCACTTCCAAGTGCGAATGCTGATATAACAAAGCCTCTCGGTCTCTGATGCTCAACCCTTACTTGTTGACAATTCAGACACTTGCCATGAATTCTGCAATATCCTTCTTCATGTCATTCCACCAATAGATTTTCCGTAAGTCACGATACATCTTGGTAGCACCTGGATGGATAGAATACCGGGATCCGTGAACCTCATGCAACATCTAGCTCCTCAAATCATTGACATCCAGAACACAAAGGTGACCTTAGTACCGAAGCACACCATCTCCCCTTGGGAGAAGACTCCACCTTCGATTTTAAACGGCTTTCCTTCAATTTCCTCAAAAGTCGGATCCTCATCTTGTCTAGCTTTCTCATCAGTCACTAAGGATGATTCTGATCCATTCTGACCACTCACACCACCAATGGTTTAGTCAAACAACAACCTAACTCCCAACCTTAGAGGCCGATGCACATCCCTTACCAACTCTTTTTTTCCTTCATCCACATGGGATACACTCTCCATAGAGAGTCTACTATGCGTCCGCTACCACATTAGCCTTACCCGAATAATAAAGAACACTATCTTAGTCCTTGAGTAGTTCCAACCACCCCCTTTATCGAAGATTGAGATCTTTGGTATGAACACGTATTGTAAGCCCTTGTGGCCCGTGAATACATCCACGTGAACCCCATACAAGTATTGTCGCCATATCTTCAAGGTGAATACCACAACGGCCAACTCAGATCATGGTCGTGTAATTCCTCTCATGGACTTTCTACTGTCTAGAGGCATATGATACTACTCTTTACCATGTTTCATCAACACACATCCAAAGTCTGAACTTGAAGCATCACACACACCATGAACCCATCGGTACCCTCGGGTAGGCTCAACACCGGTGTCAAGTAAGTCGAGTCTTCAATTCTTGAAAGCTCTTCTCACAAGCCTCCGACCATTGGAATTTCACCTTCTTCTGAGTCAACTTGGTCAAGGGTGATGCAATAGATGAGAAACCCTCAACAAACCTCTGATAGTAGCTAGCTAATCCCAAGAAACTCCAAATATCCCAAGGATTCACCGATCTAGGCCAAATTCTTCATTGCCTCATTTTCTGAGAAGCTACCTTTATGCCCTCACTTGATACCATGACCCAAATGCTACGGAGTTCTAACCAAAACTGCACTGTTGAATTTGGCGTATAATTGATGATCCTTGAGAGTCTGAAGCACTACTCTCAAATGAGAGGCACGCTCCTCCTCTGCTCCGAGAGTATATAAGGATGTAATCAATGAACACTTATCACAAATATTAAACAGATAGGGCTTGGAACACCGTTCATCAGTCCATAAAGCACAGAGCATTCGTTAATCAAAATACATAACTACCAAATTCATAAAATGCACTCATACCGCGTCTTGAAGGCTGCCTCGGATGTCATCAACTCTAAGCCGGTGATACCCGACCTAAGATCTATCTTTGAGAAACACTTGGCAACCCTGAAGTTGGGTCAAACAAATCATCGATCCTGTGAAGGGATACCTGTTTTTGATGGCGACTTTGTTCAATTGCCGATAATTAATACACATGCAAAGAGAACTATCCTTCTTTCGGACAAAGAGAACTGGTGCACCCCATGGATACTTGTTCGGTCTAATGAAACTCTTATCTAACAGGTCCTTCAACTTCTTTCAACTATTTTAGCTCGGTTGAGCCATCCTAGGGAGTAAAGGAATAGATATAGGCTGGGTGTGTCAGGAAGAAGGTCAATAACAAAGTCAATCTCCTGCTCGAGAGAGGAACACCTGGCAAATCATCAGGAAAGACCCTAGATACTCAATGCATTCATCGAATCGCATCGATAATCGTCTGACCAACATCCTTAACCCTAAATAGATGGTACACACAATCCTTAGAAATCATCTTTCTGGCCTTAAGGTAGGAAATGAAAATGACCTATAGTGGGAACAACTGAACGATCCTTCCATTCTAAGATTGTCTCACTCCAAAAATCAAACTCTACTACTCGGGTTCTACAATTAACTAAGGCATAACATGCAAATAGCCAATCCATGCCGAGAATAACATCAAAATCCCATGGCTAACTCTATCAAATATGCTGAAGTGACCTTAAGTGAAAGACTCGAAACCGAGCAACCTCTATACACCCGCCAGCTATGTTCAAGTTACCTACTAGAATAGAAATCATGAAGGATTCTGACAAGACTTTGGGACTCGACTTCGAAGCTAATAGCCATACATAAGGTGTCACAAAGACAGTTAGCCCTGACTAACAAAGCATAAAATCAAATATGGAAAACTGCAACATACTACAGACTACATTTGGGAGACTCCTTTTCCCGACGGATAAAGTATAGAATCTATTCTCGTTGACCGCCATATGTGCTAGTAGATTCCCCCGAGCGCCGAGCGTGTGAGGGGCTACTCTAACTAGGTGAAGTCGGGCCTCGGCCCCAAACATGTTCCTGTCTCACTCGACACCCTAATCATGTGTCTCGGCTACTTCCACACCTGAAACAAGCACCCAAACCTTCCAAGAACCGCTCCATGCCCCGACCACCCCATGACAGGGATTATAGAATCTACAGGTCTGGACCGCATGACCCTTGAGCCTCGATGCTCACTCTCTATGATCATGTACAGGCTCCTGATGTTAAGTACCACTCCCACGCCGAAGATGCTGTGCTCATGATCTCCAGTGAGTCTCGCTGTTGGTGCCCATTACCGACCTCGGCCGAGAGAATCTGTGATCATCGGTCCCGGCCTCTTGGCCTCCCTCTCTCTCGAGTGCGCTGCCTCCATCTCGTTGGGCATACAACACTATATGAGGAAATTCCATCTCGATGAAGCATGGCAAATTCCGTAATCTTTGTCAAAGTAGCTCCGCCACGCTATGGAAGAACAAATTGGCTCACCCGGCACCCTCTAATCATCCACTAACTCTTGGCATATTTTGACAAGCGAGTGAACTCCTGAGCATACTCTGCACCTTCATCCTTCCCTACATCAGATTCACAAACTCGGGGCTATGCCTTTAGCTCCCTCATTTCACGAGGGAAGAACTAGTCTAGGAATGCAACATGGAACTCTTCCTGCGACAGGACCGCTCCGGCAACCCTGCTATCTTTCCATTGGCGAAACTAGATATGCGCGACCCTTTTCAACTGGTAAGAGGCAAACTCTGTGTATTCAACCCCATTCACCCCCATGACTTGGGTGATCTTGACAATCTCATCTATGAATTTATGCGGTTCCTCATCTACTTTGAACCCAAGGAACTCCGCGGTCTAGCTCAAGAAGTCTCTAACTCGAGCCTCCACTGCGGCCACTTTGCGGAACATGCTAAATGTACCGCTCGATTGACATAAGTGGTCAAGGCTTGCACAAGCATCTCGAATAGCATCCCGAAATCCCGGCAGAGCAAATGGCTCTAGTGCCTGGGCTCGAACCGGGTGGGGCTTTGCCGATGCCCATTTACGTTGCCATCCTCGTGGCCTTCACCATTTCGTTTCTCCCCCGCTATCATTCTTCGAGGAGCCATGATTCTGCAATCTCGAATAGCCCGTATTAGAAAGATATAAAGACTTTACATCGCACAACATAGATCATGAAGGAAGGAACATTTTCAAACGTCTCATATACTTCTTCGTCATAAGTGTGGCGCGCGCCACACCCATGAAAAAGACTTACTTAACGCGCGCACACCCTAGGATACTTCAAACCTATTGTTTAATATCAAGTTTGTCACGAGCCGATGGAGGCCCAAAATGTAAAACACGGGACAGAACTCTGAGAGACCCTAAGTCGACACATGGAATAAGCATACATCTAACTCAATAAAGAAACTGAATAATAAACATTAGAATCATAGCGAAGCTCGAACTTAAACATAACATCAGAATATGAAATCTGAAGTTGAGTACATACATATGTCTAAAAAGCCTCTAAATATAATGGTCGATAGGACAAGACCTCCAACTAACTCAGCCAAGCTAAAACTAAAATACATAAAGGAAAAACTGGATAATCTAGTCCTCGGGAGATGAGGACTCACCAACAATGCAATGCTAACTTTGATAGACTAACTAAGAGCGAGGCTAAACCCGAGAATCGTGTCCCGTATTATGAAATGATACAACATAGAATAAAAGCATCAGTAATGAATGTACTGAGATGTAAGGTAAGTAAACCGTTAAAGTAAGTAAAATTAGCTAAAGACAATGCATAACATAAACATTAAGAATCTGATAGTAGGGCTTGCATGCATCTCTTTATGAAATCTTGATCTCTTCATAACATAACATAACATAACTTCATAACATCATAATCGAATCGATTAACTCAAATCTGAATTCTGACATTTATGGGCAAAAGTTGAACACTGAGTCAAACCTTCTTTAGAGCATGCATTTACATAAATCTCATGAGTAAGGATACATTCATATATGAAATCATGAGGAACAAAGGAGACTCCTAACCGGTATACCACGATAGAGCTTACATGGTCCCAACTATCACACTCAAGTGGGTAGAGCCGTCCAAAGCCTTGCCAGGGCTAGGGACAATACCATGACATCATATCAAGCTGAAGGCCCATCCGAGTAGGGGAAGCTCACAAGGGAGGTACCAATGTCATAATGTATAAACCTGTTGTAGTTCTCAGGCATAGGGTGATCGAATTCCTTAGCCTACTGGTGCTAGACATTACTCCCAAAACATGCATATGCTCTACATCATTTTTTAACAAAAGCTCAACATCCACCTATAATTGACGAAGCTCAATGATCAAATACATCTCAAATATGAAATCATGCATATGAGAAGCTTTAGCTCAAAACATACCACAAGCTGAAAACATAATTGGGAGTCTTCACTCCAAAATCATGTGGTAAGCTATACAAGGAAAACGTTAACTCAAACATGCCACAAGCTGATAATATAATTGGGAGTCTTTGCTCCAAAAAATGTGGTAAGCTTAATTCGGGAAAATCATCATTCATACTTAATATGTGGGCATTTCCCAAAGCTTTATCATACTTAGAAATACTCAATTCTTATTGAAAACATAATCGTAAACATGGGCAGCTTTAAAACATGTTTTTCATCATAATATCTCATCATCATCATATATTCATCACCAATCTCATCTTTCATATATATCTCAACAATGGGCTTTTAATTCAATAAGCTAGAAACATGATTTTTAATTGAAAACATTATAAAAATTTCTCATGCTTCATAATTCAATAATAACATCATGATCAAATCATACCCATGTATAGAAATTAAAGATTCATGCACTTGGGTTAAAACCCCATAGATTAGATATAGAATTTCATACTTCAGAGAGGGATTGGGCATGGGTGTGAAAGAAATCACCCATTCATAACTCTACATACCTGTTGGTAGTTTATTCTAACACTTCTTTGAATACCCAATAGAGAATTGAAGGAAATTGAGGAAAAATAGCTTGATCACCCTCTCAAACTTATCTACCTTGCATGCATGAATGAATGAGGCCTAAAATGAGCTTAACCCCTTCAGAAGTCACTCTTAATAATCCAAAACGTTGTAGTTTAGGCCTTAGGAACTTAGAAATTACAGAAAAGCCCTTACTAAATTCGTAGAAAATAACTGTTAGGGGGTCTAAACGATAGATCTCATGACTCGTTGTCCTAGGTCACGACTCGTGGAGTCAGTCATGAGATACACTTCCTGAGCCTAGACTAAAACTTTCCCTGCTTGGACCACGATTCACCCCACGAATCGTAGGGACTGACCACGACTCATGAGGTCCTTCCGTAATGTCCACTGCCCCTTTCTATTTCTTTTCATAATCTCCCTCCCCATGACTGACCCAATGACTAGTGGCCCCTAGCCACGAGTCGTGGTCATGCCCGTGGGGTCTCCTCTTCCCAACCCTAAATTCCATCCCCTGGCCTTCCCCACGAGTCACATCATGACTCGTTGGTTGGTCTCACAAGTCTTCTCATGACTCGTTCTGAGTCTGCTGCGGAATTTTCACTTTTTCTCCTTTTAAACCCCCGGGTCTGATCTTTAAGCTTCCGAGGTATAACATGGGGTGCCCCAGTCTTTTTTGTAAAAATAAAGGACAGTAGCATGCGAATGTGCATCGCTTATCGTCAGCTGAATAACATAATCATTCAGAATAAATACCCTCTTCCCTAGATAGATGACCTATTTGATCAGTTATAGAGGGCAGCAGTGTCTCAAAGATTAACTTAAGGTCGGGCTATCATGAGTTGAAGATTTGTGCTGAGGATATTCACAAGACAATTTTTCAAATCAGGTATGGACATTATGAGTTCCTAATCATGTCCTTCGGACTCACTAATGCTCCAGCAGCATTCATGAGCTTGATGAATGGTATCATCAAACCCTATTTGAATTCATTTATAATCGTGTTTATTGATGATATTTTGTTGTACTCTAAGACTAAGCAAGAGCATGAAAATCATCTGAGGATTTTGCTGGGGTTGCTGAAGGAGAAACAGTTGTATGCCCAGTTCACCAAGTGTGAATTTTGGCTAGAATCGATGTCTTTTCTAGGGCATGTAGTCTTCAAGGAAGGTAATAAGATGAATCCATAGATGGTGAAAGTGGTTTGAAACTGCGCTAGGCCTGCTACAGTTACAGAGGTATAGAGTTTTATGGGGCTGGCTAGCTATTACCACTGATTTATCAAGGGGTTCCCATCCATTTGCTCGGTGTTGACAAATCTAACTCAAAAGGATGTGCCTTTCCAATTTTTCGATAAATGTAAAAGAGTTTTTAGAAACTCAAAACCACGGCACCTGTCCTAGCACTACTGGTGGAAGGTAAAGATTTTATAATTTATTATGATGCGTCACCGTTTGAGTTAGGTGTTGTGTTTATGCAGGAAGGATAAGTCATTGTTTATGATTTGAGATAGTTGAAGGTGCATGAAAAAAACTACTCTACACATGACCTGGAGTTGACAGTGGTGGTATTCGCCTTGAAAATCTAGAGAAATTACTTGTATAGGGCCCTCTGTGAGGTGTTCATAGACTATCGCAGCTTACAGTATGTGTTCTCCTAGAAAGATCTTAAGCTGAGATAGCGAAGATGGATGGAAATGCTCAAGGATCATGATGTTAAAATCCTGTATCACCCAGGAAAGGAAAATGTGGTGGCAGATGCCTTGAACCGAAAAGCAGTGAGCATGGACAGTCTATCTTGTTTTGAAGCTACTCAACGACCAATGTCCAAAGAAGTTCAGGCCTTGACCAACAGTCTAGTGAGTCTCACGTTGGCAGATATAAAGGGATATTAGCTAGTATGGAGGCTAAGTCGTCATTGCTAGAGGAAGTGAAACTTAGGAAGTTTGAGGATGCAAAACTGGGTAACATTTGCGACAAGGTCATACAAAGGGAAGCTAAGAAAGCAAAATTAGATGACGAAGCGGTCCTAAGAATAAAGGGACGTGTATGTGTTCCCTGGGTTGGTGAGTTTATCAAAACCATCCTACTAGAAGCTCACAACTTAAGGTACTATATCAATACTAGGGTTATTAAAATGTATCATGATCTGAAACGACATTATTGGTAGGGCAGAATGAAGAGAGACATTGTCGATCATGTCGCCCAATGTCTAAACTGTCATCAGGTGAAGTATGAGAATTAGAAGCCTGGGAGAGTACTTTAGAGGATGCTCACCCAGAGTGGAAGTGGGAGCGAATAGCGATGGACTTTGTGGTTGATCTTCCAAAGACATTGGGGAAGTGACTTAATTTGGGTCATTGTGTAAGTCCGCCCACTGTTTACCTGTTCAAGTGACATACTATGCTGAGAGATTGACCAAGCTATACGTGAAAGAGGTGATTCGGTTGCAAGGGGTGCCAATGTTGATCATTTTGGACAAGGATACACAGTTCACCTCCCATTTTCTGGAGGACCTTGTAGGTAGAACTAGGTACCAGGTTGGACTTGATCATAGCCTTCCACCCACAGATAGAAGGGCAATCAGAAAGGACAATTCAAGTGTTAGAAGATATGCTTTGGGCCTGCGTGATTGATTTTGGTGGCCATTGGGATAAAGTTTTTCCTTTTGGTGGAGTTTTCTTATAATAACAACTATCACTCAAGTATTTTCATGGCTCCATTCAAAGCTCTATATGGGAGGAAATACAGGTCTCTAATGGGGTGGTTCTTGCATTTGAGGTGAGACCTTGGGGCACTAACTTACTTAAGGAGTGTGTGGAAAAGGTTCTAGTGATTCAAGAATGACTAGTAACTACTCAAAGTGGGTAGAAACAATATACAGAGAAAAAGGTTGCTCAAGGTCTCCCCCATGAAGAGGATGATGAGGTTTGAAAAGCGGGGCAAAACTTATCCCGAGATGCATTGGGTCATTCAAGATTCTTCGACGTATGGGGGAAGTAGCTTATGAATTAGCCTAGACACCAGGACTGTCAGGAATACATTCAACATTTCATGTCTGCATGTTTAAGAAATACCATGGGCATGGGTTATGTATAATCAAATAGGATTCGGTGTTTCTTGAAGAGAACTTGTCCTATAAGGAGGAGCCTATGGCTATAGTAGATAGAGAAGTCTGCAACTTGAGATCAAAAGAGATTACAAATAAAGGTCCAGTGGAGGGATTGTCCCATAAAGGAAGCCACTTGGGAGACCGAGGTTGACATGCGGAACACATATCCCAAACTGTTTATAGAATCTGCTGTCTTCTTTCCCTCTTTTCTAGGTTGTTCAAGGATGAATGGTATTTTAATTGGTGATGTAATGACCCGCCCGTCATTACAGGGTGGGATGGTGTTGTGTGAGTGTTAATAAAATATTGAAGTTGAGGAATATCTCGGTTGCAAGAAATGGGAGTTATTAGTTACGAAGTACTGCTACAACGGAGGGATAATCGCTGCAGCGAGACCGTTATCACGGTCAGAGGCCCGCAATAACGGGCCAAGAGGTTTACCGTCATATATGTTATGACAGTATTAGGGGCACTATAGTGGGTCCGCTGCAGCGGAAATATGAGCGTTGCAGCGAATGACGGGAATTAATAAGTAAATTTTAAGTGGGATTTCAGGGGGTTTACCCCATTATTCAAAGCATGACCTGTTGAGAACTTAAAGTGAATCCCCAAGAGCAAAGTGTTTTTCCCTTCTCTAAGGTAAGGATTTCAGTTAATTCTCTTTAATTTGACGCCTAACCCCGTAGAATCGAAAGGGGGACCTGTAATAGTGGAAATCCTACATTGAAAAACCCTAGAACTATAAAAGTAGGGTAAGTTAATTGGGTGTCGAAGGTTATGGATTCCTATGTTTGTAAGCATGTAATTAATACTTTCTAGGGAGAATGTGATGGTACTAGTTCATGTTACTAGAATTTGATACCTAAAGTTTGATAGAAGTGGGAATTTTAATATTAAAAATCGCTTGGAAGGAGGTTTGGGGAGTAAAAACTCCATGATCCGGGTTTGCATAATCATGGTGGAGTTAGAGTGGGATAATTTAACTCGCGGATAATGATTAAGACCGTGAGGATGGGTAGAATAGGGGCGGGGTTAAATTTTCAAAACCTTTATTTCTCGAAATAGCCTATTGAATTATCTTTTAATCTTTTGTTCTAGATTTTGAAGATTCTGAAGCGCTGAGAAAAGACAAGGCTCCAACGAAGTGATTGTTATTCAAATCCTTCAAATCGAGATAGGTTTGTGGTTTAGAAGGAGTTAAACTTTGGATAATAACATGGAATGATTATATGTGAATTGGTCTCCGGATAATGCTTGTTGTAGTAATCCCTTGTTGAATTATTGTACTATGAAATCATTATTTATGTAATGTGAAAATTGGATGTTGAGAGGTTGTTCATATTCGTTTGTATGATCTGAACCTGATCCCTTAGTTGTGTGAGTACTCGAGTTGAGGGAGGAGGATGAGGCCTCTCAAGGGTCAAATATGTTGACTGTGTGGTAAAACACCGAGATGTGTAAATAAAAGTGGATAACATGATTGTCCTGAGATGAGTGGCTTGTGCCCTAGGGGAGCATCTGGGTTAGCAATAATAGATGAATGGATCGAGTCCGAGGGGAGCATCCGGATGAGCTGGTACCACGTTGATACAATACATGGATTTCTAGAGTCCTCTATAGGTCATGAGTGGAAGGGCAGAAATTAGACCCTCTAACATGTGTGTACATTGATGATCAGTATTGGAGTGTTCATGGGGAGGTGTGTGCCTGGTATATCACCATTGGTTGCGTTATTTGATTGAGTGTAAAGAAATAAGACCGGTTTGGGAATGTGAGAATTTGAATGAACTGAATTCCTTACTATGTATTCTATGTATTTGCAATTATTGATGTGTTCATGATGATTCAACCGTAATTGTAAAGTTAAGTAAAAACTCGTGATGAGTTGTGAAATCTATTGGGAGTGGTTCATTGTATATTCCATGTGGTTATGTTATATTGATTGTTTACTATCGATTATGAGTAGCTTGAATGTCCATGATGAATAGAATGTTGAAAAGAGTTAAGAGAACTGTAAGTGTGCAGCTAAGTCGAGCTACTACCGAGGCAGAATGTTGCAGCGGAACCTATTCCGCCTCAGCGAGACTGTGGCAGCGGTAGAGTGACCACTGTAGCGAGGCCCAATCATTGAGTAGGCCGGCTAATACCCTATACAGATTAAACTCCTGAATTATTATTAATTACTGAAATTATGTCCTGAGGTGATTGCATATCGTTAGTTCACTTATATGTGTTATTATTTAAGTTCGATCGATGATGCTTACTAGTATTGTGTTTTGTACTGATGCTACTCCTGCACTTCTTTTTTAAGTGCAGACCTCGATCCCGAAAGCTCATCTCGACTCCATAAATAAAGTAGCAACAGATTCATAGAAAGGTGAGCGATTCAGGATGTGTTGTTTCGATTCCTCCACAGAAGATGTCTTTCGTTCGAACATTGATTTTCTTTGTTTTCTTGAGTTACTCCTTTCTGGACAATGTTAGGTAGATGTCCTCATCTACAAGGACTTTCAGTTTCTAGGGTTGTAAGATTATTTTGATGCTTATATTTTTTTAATCTTATTTCAGTTTCCGTTAATTATTGTTCATAATGTGATTTACTCATAATTGTTATCGGATTTGGGTAACTAATTGGAGTTTGTTGGTTCACCCACCGGAGGAGATAGTGTGGGTACCAATTACAGTCACTTGGATCATAACATTTTTTTGATTTAGTACATGTCTACCCTGTCATTATCCATAGTTAGCCTCTTTAAGCCTTTTAGCTTATTTCTTTGATAGCTCCTTAATTGGCCATTCTCTTTTTTTGATTATCCTTGAAATAATTTGATGTAGAAGTCCCTAATGCACTTTAAAAATTAAATACTTAAAAGAAAAGGGAAAGAGAAAGGTGAAACAATGAAAATTAAGGTGGAAGTTGAAGGATTAAAGTTAAATGTTTTCCATGCTTGAAACTTAAAGTGTATTGTTAGTAAGGAATAGAAGAAAAAAAAAAGAAAGTTTAAAAAGGTTGATTTAAAAAAAATAAAGAGGAAAAGAAAAGCTGCTTATTAGCAATGTGGAAAGAATAGGGTGAATGCTCAAATAAAACGGGAGATATAAAGGGAAGCATAAGAAAAATTGAAAACTTAGAGAATATAAGGAAAAGAGTGTAAAGTGAAGAAAGTTGAATGTCCTAAAGTTCTTAGGTAAAGTAGTCACTATTTTTTATCAAATATTTTCTACCCGTCCCCTCCCATGAGAAGTGAGGGCACATGAATGATGAATAACTTGATGTCTCTTATTAATGATGTGATTAATTTTACCGTCTATATTGTGTTGGTGAGTTGGTTCTAGAGGCTAAGTCGTCTTGATAGAATTGTCTTTGTATTGTATTGTTAAAAACACTAGGTAATTGAGAGTTGCGTTAATGTTTAAATTGTCTTGGTGATCTAGGAATGAGTAGACTTGTTTGATTGGCAGAGTTAGATGGGTAACATGTTTTGAGTGTTTAGTAGTTGTTCAGAGATAAACAAGGGTTAAAGTGTGAGTGGTGATGTTGGGCGTATTTACATGTCTTTTTGCTATGATTTGCCCATGTTTATAACTTGTTCCGAAAATAAATACATTAAATACTCTTAATTATCACTCATTTTAGTGTTTTGGGACTAATGCAACGTGCTACATATTTTGTAGATAAAAATACTCAAAATTTGGCTAATTGTTGGACAAAAAGAGGAGCCTCGTGAGGATCTGCCTCGCGTTGCAAAGCCCAAGGTGAAAGGGGGTGTGATATTCAAGTTCTCTGAAGTTTTCTCCGTCAAGCATAATTCCAAGGTGAATCAAGGAGCCTCTTCGCGTGAGGCCCAAGGTGAAGCAAGGGCCTTCACTGTGCGAGGATGCCAAGACAAGGCTATTCTGGTCTATTTTTCCTACCCTTTTTGGTCGCGCCTCTTAGATGTTTTTCCTTGTTATATATTATTCATACTTAGACGTTTTTAAATGAGATTCGATATTGTAAGCATAGAGAAAAAGGTTGAAGCATTATTCTTCTTAGGGATTACTTATCTTCTCTTTTACTTAGCATTATTTCTTGCTCAGAATATGAATTCTTGCTATTGTAATCAGATTATGAGTGGCTAAACGCCTTTGTTTTAGGGTTATAGCCAGAGTATGAATGTTATATAATAATTTAAATTGTTTACATTTTTTTTACCATATAAATTATTTGTTTAATCTTGAAAATACTATTCTATTTATTTGCGACCAATAGGATAAATGGATAATTTTTAATGGAACTCGAAAGAGGAAAATTGGAGATAGAACGTAGGTTAAACGGAATATGATGCATCCTATGGGACGGATTTGTGAATAGGACAAGAATGTACCTATTTTCCCTAGATAGCTACCATACAAGAGTTATAAATGCACGTGGGTTAGTTATCAGTATCATCATTTAACAATATAGGTATAAGATTAACCCTAATAGACGATTAGAGGCTCGAAAGATCATGATTATATATAATATCAACCCTATAAGTCAATAATTTGATAAAAATTAGCATGACAACTAAGGTGTAGATATGATGGAATTACTTAAAATTGTCATAGCGCTGAAATTTGTCTCCTTTGTGAATTCAAACTCATTAAATCGATCATTACTACTTTTCTTATTTTAAACCATAAGGTAGAAGAAACACAACCAACAACACTCTCTTTGTGAAAAACGCTTGTTCTCTTAAGTATAATAGAATAAATTAAATAACTATCAGTCCTAAGTCCCTGTGAGATTCGACCTTTGATTGCAAAAAAATCATTGCATTACTTGGCGACAACATACACTTACGTGTGCACTGGGATCACAACAACATAACTAAGTCATTCCACATGAACATGGTTCTAATATATTCATAACTAGCATACTTCTTTCCTTCTAGGCTACTATTACATGAATTCTTATCATTAGGAGGGTTTAATCTTATCATTATTTATTTGCTATGATCGTAGTAGTCATCTCCTTTAGATGTTTTCTGAAATACTTATTAGTCATATTCTTATTTTTGAGGGACTTTGCTAGATCTATTTCTCTCTAACTGGAAACTTAACCTTTTGAGCACAGTTGGCCTATTACTCTCTAATGTTGTTCTCATCGGTTTCATATCTAACAACTATTCTTTTACTGACAATAGATTGGTATCATGCCTTCTAATTTCGTTCTAAATAACTTAACGAATCACAAATTATATCTAATCCCTCAGCATTTCGCGACCATATTCTTTGGTTGTATATTGATTCTTTTTAGTCAAAAATATGCATCATACTAAGACACATTTACACTTCTCATAAGAACAATTGAAACACCTATTCTCGAACTCATCAGAAGAATTACATAAGTCACTATGAAGAGTAGGAAAAAAGTACATATAGTATAAAGGTCAACTATTAATATACCTGGAATGACATTCAGTATTGCATCTAGGTCATGTCAGCTTGTTAGGGACCAGGACTAAAATCTACGGGATGTGGGATGTACTATTGGACCTATTACCAGAACTATGCTCCCATATGACTTCCCACCTTGGCTACAACAAGCCTAAACTGGTCTCTCTTATCTCATACTGTACTAAATTCGTGCGCTCTATATCTTAGAAGCCTAACCTAACACTACTAGGAACCCTAATCACAGTTGGGCTTCAATAACTAAGGTGGCATATGGGATTTAAGGTGGGCCACTAACTGTGTAAGTCCTACTGGTCCTCTACTAAAGTCTTCTCTATGACTATTGTTGACACTCAAT
>JACEIK010002577.1:152809-163778 GCA_018107945.1 Datura stramonium
CCCTCAAATTGGTGGTCTTTAATTTTTGTTATTTAGTGTTTTAAGTGATAAAAATGGGATAAAAATACCCCAAATATTTTTTTAAAAAAATGTAAAACAAAAAAAAGTTCGCAAGTCCAAAAAAAATTCGCAAGACATAACTTAACCCTGGAAGACATAAGTTCATGTTACTTAATTTATGCCTGATAGACATAATTTCATGTTATTGAACTTCTACCCTTTAGGCACAAGTTCATGTTACTTAACTTATGCATAGTAGACATAATTCCATGTTATTGAACTTGAAATTATGCTCCATAGGCACAATTTCAATTGCGTGAACTTCTGCTCTTTAGGCACAAGTTCATGTTATTTAACTTATGCCTAGTAGGCATAATTCCATGTTATTGAACTTAAAATTATGCCCCATAGGCACAATTTTAATTGCGTGAACTTCTGCTCTTTAAACACAAGTTCATGTTATTTAACTTATGCCTGATAGCCATAATTCGTGCTATTGAACTTGAAATTATGCCACACGAAATTCTGCTCCATAGACACAATCTTTAACTGCATGAACTTTTGCCCTTTAGGCACAAGTTCATAATACTTAACTTATGTCTGTTAGACATAATCTCATGTTATTAAACTTGAAATTATGCCCCATAGGCACAATTTTAATTGCATGAACTTCTTGTCATGCCCCACCTTGGGAGGTATGACTGATACCTAGTGCCACACTAGGACCCGAGCTGACTTGACTGGGCATATGCACATCTGGTGCTTGTAGCAACTCAAAATCAAGAAAACAAACTACTATATCTCTGCTGTAAATGCAACCTTGGGCCAACAAGGCCACGCAACACCTGTAAAAAAAAAACAGCTAACCCAACCAACATAACAATAAAGGGATCCTATGGAGGCCGACAAGACCAGCATGCTGTCTAGTCATAACTGAAGGAAAGTGTCACGGTCCACCTCGGGAGGCATGACCGACACCTAATGCCATACTGGGATCTGGGCTGACCTGACTGGGCATATGCACCTCTGGTGCTTACCAATGACTCAAAATCAAGAAAACAAACTACTATATCTCGGCTGTAAACACAACCTCGAACTGACAAGGCCACATAGACACCTATAAAAGAAAACAGCTAATCCAGCAATACAATAGTAAAGGGATCCTATGGGGGCTGACAAGACCACCATGCTGTCTAGTTATAACGAAATGAAAACAGGCGGTCATATTCATATTATAGCCGACAAGGCTGCTAACTGGAAGCTCTACTAGGCCCCACATGGACAACATAAAAAACATCACAAATATAGGCCCCACACGGCCAACACGAACCACTAACTGAAGACTGTAGTCTACAAGCCTCTAAGAGTGAAAATATTGGTCGATACAGGGCTCCGGCCTACCCAAATTCTATACAAATAAAAGACAGGTAACCTCTACAACCTGACAACTCCGAATGAAGTTGGCCAACTTGTTGACTCTGAATAGCTGCTAGGAGGTCCTGAACCCTGTCTGTCTAACCTGCAGGAAAGTATGCAGCGCCCCATAGTTGGGCGTCAGTACAATATGTACCGAATATGTAAGGCGGTAATAAAAAGCTGAATAGAAGCTGATAAAGACTAAAAATAAGTAGCAAGAAGGGGCAGAAGATAACATGTAAGCTTTCTTATCCATAACCTGCATCTAGTAAATCACTACACGTATATGAGCTGAAACTGTACGACTATACATTCATAAGCTATAGCTAGTAGGAAAATATACAAATAAGAATCTAACCTGACCCCCATTAGCCTGGAAGGTGCAGGCAACACAGAAACAACCTACTGGGGCCCCCATAAGCCCTGACAAATACAATTCAATCCATATACTCCTAACAAGGTCCTTATAATTCTACTGATAACTATAGCCAACCTACCTGGCTTCTGGGTCTACAATTGAGCCCGCTAGACTCCTGTAACTGTGTTTGAGCACGTTGGGCTCCTGTAACTATACCCTGGGCACACAAGGCTCGACGGAGAGTCAGTAATGCCGGTACGACATAAGAAGAGGTTCATACTTAGATGGACATAAATATGGCCTTATAGGCCTAAATATAGTCCCATCAGACATCACATAGCTCCTCTGAGCGACATCATATAGCTTCTCTGAGCGACCAATAGCCCCATAGGCGATGACATAGTTAGCAACCCTAAAGTTGGTTAATGGAAGGTTATTCTAGGTGGGGGCAATCCCAACCGATGAGCTACACTTAAGTCTCAATCTAGCCACTCAAAAGGCGTATCTCGCCCTCTAGGCCTAATGCGACCGCTACTCACCTCTAGAATAGTCTATATAGCTTCTAACAGGCACACCCCGTGTGCCTACACCTGACTAGAGGGTCTTGGAAGTGATTATAATCTCTAATGGTCTAGACAGAAAAGGGCGAGGTCTGGAGTGGCCTAAGCGGTACTTGGAAGGTCATACTAGCATAATGATAGCTCGTACGCGAATAGTAAGGTCGTAGACAACCAACTACTTAGTTCCTCCGCTTAGAACAACTATGGGGCTGCTACTAATCGGACATGCTGCTAAGCAGTCAACCCTAACTCTCCATAGGTAGCTTACTATAACTCTTAGCCTGGAAGTAATACTGTGATACTATGGTTCTAGTCCTTTTAGACCTGCACTTAGTCTGCTCAGATTTCATATGGCTTTTTCTGGGCGATTCATAGCCTCGAAGGCAGGTATATCTAGACCTAGTCCGATGCGACAACACGTACATAAGCATCTATAAGAGTCGTCTAGGTCGTTGGCCCCACATTTGGCTACTAATAAGGTCCCCTCCTTAGGGTATCAACTAGTCTGTCAGAATTGTAACAACTGGGGTGGTTTCCTAAGCGACTTGAAGGACAAGCATTGAGTCGGATGAAACTAACGGTCACTGACAATAGACAATCATATGGCAAGCTGTCGCTCATTTTACTAGGCAACCTGGTTCCACAGACTCGAAGATAAGACCACCCTATCCAAATTCTGGCCCTGGAGGCGTCAAGGTACGCCAACGGCCCCTGGGCGAGCTTTACTGTCTATATAGGCGTCAACATAAAGTTATTACGCCCAGCTACACCCTAAGCTGTCCAACTTACCAAGTTAGGCCCAATAGTTAACCATAAACTTCTAAGGCCTTAGCACGACAACAAAACATTAGAATACTTCTAAACAATAAATAAATGAACTGGGGAAATCTCTATAACGCTCCTAGCGTTAGTCACACTGAATGTACCCTTTCCCGACAGTGGTACTATGGTATAATCTCATTATGTCTTATAACAGCTAACCATAACATATGTAATAATTATCTACTTGCAGCAGCTAATCACAATATATAGGATCATTATCTACTTTCAAAGGCATAGGTCGTATCACTATACGACGAGAATAACTTGCCGAAGAGATAAGCCTTAACATACTTCGAATGTCAACATCCGTTCACCCAAACAATTTTCAACCTGAAGCCAGCAGTTCCACTCAATTGCAGCCTTTACGCTGAGAGAATAAGGCTATTTCAATAGTAGGAATCGGCAAACCATGATATCTTTCGCAAAACATTGATTACAATTCAACTTCATTCAATTCAGCTGAGAACTCACAAATTCCAGAGAGTTTAGAAGGTAGAAACACTTACCCGTCACTTGCAGTCGCATAGGACTCAATTAGAAGTGCTTCCGACAACTTTTACTCGGCGGGATTCCGATACTCCGAGCAAATTTTCAAGAAATAACTTCACAGGGACGTTTCTCGTAGGCCCGGAACTCGTTATTCAGGACGAATTTGCCTTTGGAAGGAGTTTAGCAGCGTAATTTGACAAGAAATGGAAGAAGAATAAAGAGAACCCTCGTGGAGTCGCGTTTCTGATTTTGGGAATTGTTGGCAATGAAATGAACTTAAACTTAATTTATATATATGTAGAGGGCGGTGGAGGTCGAGCGCATCGCCCGAGCCATCGCGCAGCAGGGCTGTCGGGGCCCGCAGGCCCTCGCGGCCTAGCCTCAACCGGCTCTGTCGACCCACTCGACAATGCACTCATGCGTCCTACTACCAAGACTTCTCCGCATATGCCATGCTCTAACCACCCACCACAAGCACACGCACACGTACGCTAATCGCTAATGTCTTACTGGTGTAACAGAAAGCAGGCAGTAATATTCATACCATAGCCGACAAGGCTGCTACTAACTAACTAAGCTAGGCCCCACATGGCCAACACGCAAAATATACATACATAGGCCCCACACAACAAACAACATCCAACTAACTGAAAACTGTAGTCTGCAAGCCTCTAAGAGTGAAAATATTGGTCGGGACAAAGCCCTAACCTACCTAAATGCTATACAAATAAAAGGCAGGTAAACCTCTACAACCTTGCAACCCCAAATGAAAGGAGCTGGCCAATCTGTTGACTCTGAATAGCTGCTAGGAGGTCCCGAAACCTGTCTGTATAAACCTGCAGGCATGTATGCAGCGCCGCATGCGTGGGCATCAGTACAATATGTATCGAATATGCAAGGCAGTAAATAAAGCTGAATATAAGCTGATAAAGAACTGAAAGTAATCGGCAAGAAGGGTAGAAGTTAACCTGTACGCGTTTATAACCATGACCTGCATCTAATAGATAACTATACAAAGAAGAGTGTAAGTTGTACGATTAAATACTCATAGGCTCTATCTAGCAAACAAATGTGCAAACAAGAACCTAACCTTCCCCTTATATGCCTGAAAGGTACAATCAATACAGAGATAACCTACTTGGGCCCTCATAAGCCCTGGCAGACGCCAATCAATCTATATACCCCTATTGGTATCCGTGAGGCCCTGCAAGTAACTGTAACTGAACATACCTGGTCTCTTGAGACTATACCAGAGCCTTCTGAGCTCCTGCAACTGAGTTTGGGCCTTTTTGCCCCTATGACTGCATCCCGAGCACACGAGGCTCTACGAAGGGGATGTAATGCTGCTATGGCGTAGAAGAAGTCCGTAAGTGAATAGACTTCGATATGGCTCCGTAGGCTCTACTTTAGTCCTTATAGACAATATATAGCTCCGTAAGCAATTCAGTAGCTCAGTAAGCAACACAGTATCGTAGAAACATAAGCATTAGTAGCATCATAGCTCCATAAGCAGTTTATAGCTTCGTAAGTAGTTTGTACAACTAGCAGCCTCTTAGCTATTCATGGCGATAAGCAGTACGAAATATGATCTACCCCAACTAGGGACACTATGTTACAATCTACAAATCTAGTCACTCAAAAGGCGTATCTGGCCCCTTAGGCTTAACGTGACCGCTACTCGCCCCTAGAATGGTCTATATAGCTGCCAATAAGCACACCCCGTGTGCCTACACCTGACCAGAAGGTCCTGGTAGTGATTATAATCTCTAACGGCCTAAAATGAATAGGGCGAGGTCCGGAGTAGCCTAAGTGATAGACTGAAGGTCATGCTAGAAAAATGATAGCTCGTAAGCGAATAGTAAGGTCGTCGACAACTGTATATATGATTCCTTTGCTTAGGACGACTATAGGGCAGCTACCAGCCGAATATGTTCCTAAGCGATCAGCCCTAACTCTCCACAGACAGATTACTATAACTATTAGCCTGGAAGGAACACTATGATACTTTGGTTCTAGTCTCTTTGGACCTTAACTTAGTCTATCCAGATTTCATATGGCTTCTCTGGACGGTTCATAGCCACGTAGGCAGGTATATTTGGACCTAGCCCTTCACGACAACATGTACCTGAGCATCTGTAAGAGTAGCATGGGATGTTGGCCCCACATCTGACTACTAATAAGGTTCCCTCCTTAGGGTATCAGCTAGGCTATTAGACTTGTAACAACTGAGATGGTTTCCTGAGCGACCTATATGACAAGAATTAAGTCGGCTAAAGCTAACGGTCACTAACAATAGCCAATCATATGGCAAACTGTCGCTTAGTTCATTAGGCCACCCTGGTGCCATCAACTCGAAGATAATACCACCCTATCAAAATTTTGGCCCTGGGGAATCAAGGTACGCCAAGGGCCTACGGGCGAGCTTTACTGTCTATACAAGAGTCAACCAAAAAGTTATATCGCCCAGATGCACCCTGTGCTGTCCGACTTACCAAGTTAGGCCCAACAGCTATCCACAAGCTTCTAAGGCCTTAGTACGACATCGAGACATCAAAATCCCACTAATACCACGAACAAAAGAACATGGGAGTTTATATGATGCTCCTAACGTTAGTCACACTTAATATACTCTTTCCCGTTGAGGGATACTACCATAGAACCTCGATATGTCTTGTAGTAACTAACCACCACATATATATGATCATCGTCTGTGTACAACAACTAATCACAACATATATGATTGTTATCTACTTTCAAAGGCATAGGTCATATCACTATACGACAGGAATAACTTACCGAAAAGATTAGCCTTAACATACCTCGAACGCCGATTTTTATTCACCCAAACAATTTCTAACTTGAAGCCAATAATTCCACTCAATTGCAACCTTTAAGCTGAGAGTATAAGGCTATTTCAATGTTGGAAATTGGCAAATGACAATATTTTCAAAGAAAATAACTAAAATTCAAACTCTATCCAATTCAACCGAAAGCTTATAAATTTTCGAGAGTTTAGAAGGTAGAAATATTTACCTATCACTTGTAGCCGCTTAGGATTCAATTAGAAGCAAGTTCAACAACTTTTACTCGGCGGGGTTCCGATACTTCGAGCGAAATTTCAAGAAATAACTCTGTAGGAATGTTCCTCATAGGCCTAAAACTCGTTATCCATGACGAATTTGCATTTGGACGGAGTTTAACGGCATAATCTAGAGAGAAATTGATGAAACTCATGCTTACTCTCTCTTCTCTGTCGAGGGGAAATATTACAAATGACTTAATCAAGTCAAGAAGGGACTTATATATTATTTAGGCGATGGCAGGGGGCGCGGCGCGTCGCCCAAGGCGCCTGGCCTCCTGCTCGCTCGATGCCATGTTCGTATACTCATACCCCGGGCCCTTTCTCACATGCGTCTTACTCCAAAACTCTCATCATACGTATGCACGCGTCAGTTAAATGATAGAAACTTATGGGGCGTATCATCATCCCCCCATTAGGAACATTCGTCCTTGAATGTAATCTTACCTCAAGAGAGTCAACTTCTTTGACCATAGCCGGAATTTTTTTTTTGACAAAGTCTCCTCTGTAATATGGATTATCCTAAAACCTGAAACGCAGAAAAGTCCAACATAGACATCTCACAGGATGCTACTAGCAACAATACACATAGCTTCATATCATACAAACGAATAACTAAATAGTACTGATGATATACGTAACAACACAATAACTGAACCACAATCTCACCTAAACTACAATCTGGGCCAAGCCTAGAATATGTGAGGCTATCTAGACCTCATGTCGTCCTCAGCTTTCCAGGTCATCTCTTCTACATTTCTGTTCCTTCATGGGACTTTAACGGAGGCTACATCTTTAGTTCTCAATCTATGAACCTGTCGATCTAGTATAACTATTGAAGTCTCTCCATGGAACAACGCTTTTGTACCTTGAGAATCCCCAACTTGGTCAATCTGAGAAAAGGTCTTCTACGCACTTAGCGTAATATTGATAAACAAATCTTATCCCCGAAGACAACTCTAACCCATAGGCCACTTGGCCGATCATTTGGAGGGTCCGGTATAGCTTAGTGAACCTAGGGTTGGGCTTGCCCCTCTCACCAAATCTCACAACGCCCTTTTCTGGCGAAATTTTTAGGAATACCCAATTGTTGCGTCAATCTTTGACTCCCTACGCCTTATCTTGGAATGGGGCTTCTGACGACCCTAGGTTGTCAGTAAATACTCTCCAATGAGTTTAACTTTTTCCTTCTGTCTGATGTGTTATACCCGGTTCAACTACCCCTGATTTACCTGCTTCAGGTCATCATATAGGGGACCTACATTTCCACCCATAACATATCTCTGGGCTTCTAAATCGTATGGTATGATTGGCCATTTGTTTGGGGACGAGAAGGCGTACTCAAATTAACTTGCGTCTCAATTTGTTTTGACAGTTTTTCCAAAACCTAGCTGTGAGTTGTGCCCTTTTGTCAGAAGTTAATAGACACTGGGACATCATATAGCCAAAATATTTCTTTAGTATTCAATTCAGCGTAATCTTTAGCTGAAACGTAATTCTGACCGGCAAGAAATGAGTTGATCTCAATAGCCTGTCAACAATGACCCAAATAGGGTCACGTTTATGCTTGGTACGAGGTAACCCTGTAGCTATATTCGTATTATCTACTTTCCACTTTCACACAGGCACGACTATTTCCTAAATTAGCCTGCCCCATTTCTAAGGTCCTGCCTTTTCCTGCTGGCCATTAGAGCTTTGTGTTACAACTCAACAACTTCTTTCTTCTTCCCAATGCCATCAGTAGATCTCTTTCATAACCTGATGCGTTTTCGTCAAACCCGGGTGGAGGGAATAACGAACATTGTGTACCTTGCTACAGTCTACTAACGAAGCCTTGCGATATTTAGAACATAGAGTCGACCTCCATGTCTCAAGACTCTGTCCCTTACTATCTCGAAGGCCGATGACTCCTTCTGCTGGGCCTTATCTTTGGCTGCACTAGGCTAGGGTCTCCGTACCGTCACTTCTTCACCTTCACAACTAGTGGTGATATTGTAGTATTCTAGGTTACAATCTCACTATCCTTTAAATGTCAGTTTGATGCTTATTTCTCGACATTCAGTGGCGATTCCAAGCTCTATCAGCCTGCGACCGCCTAGAGGTGGTTTCTCTCTCCTCCAAAGCTTGATGTTCATGTCTTGCCCTTACTTCTATAGGCTAAAAACCGGGGTTCGTGCCCCATGCATCATACTGGCAAGGATACTACTGGCCAAGTCTACCACCCTATATCGTCCTGACCCGCACTCTAGCCGGTTCCCCTCATATAATCTCTCTGCCCTTCGACATAACAAGCTAGGGGCCATAGCCATTATTCTTCAGATATTCATTACCGTCACAGCATATTGCGGCGAAATTAGCCTATTTCTGGCCTGAGCTTTACTATTGCTGGGGGTCTATTGCTTATGGACTCTCACACGTACTTGGGTGTTGCTGGCAGTCTTACCTGCCTCCTGATTTGCTGTTGTGAGGGTCTAGGTGACTTATTCAGTTATTTACAGTTACTGCCTTACATATTCAGTACATGTTGTATTGACGCTCTTCTTGGGACGCTACATTACTTGCCTGCAGGTGCGGGTAAACGCGGATCAGGACCTTCCTAGTTTTCAGCCAAATTAGCAGTGCAATCGGCTCCTTTCCTCCGGGGCTCATAGTTAGAAGGTTGACTCTCTTTTTGTGTATGCAGTTTACGGGTAGGTCGGGGCCCTGTCTCGACCAGTATATCGCTCCTAGAGGCTTGCGGATTATTTTAGATTCCCTGTGGTTAGCTGTTGATAGCCGTGTGGGGCCCGTGTATGCTTTACCTTACGTGTTGGTCGTGTGGGGCCTTGTTTAACTGTTAGATAGCGGGCCTTGTCGGTCATAACTTAGTTTAGTACTGAATTTACTTTACAGTCATAACTAGACATCATGGTGATCTTGTCAGCCCGCATAGGATTCCTTATTATTATTTATTTCTGGGTAGCTGTTTTCTTTTACAGGTGGCTATAAGGCATTGTCGGCCGGGGACTGTGTTTACAGTCGAGATATAGCCCGTTGTTTTCTTGATTTGAGATTTAATGTTAGCCATGTACCAAAGGTGCATAAGCTCAGTCAGGCCAGTTCAGACCCTAGTAGGACACCGGGTGCCAGTCATGCCTCCCAAGGTGGGAATTAGCACTATTAATGCGTCTATTTATGACGTAACAAATCTTGTCTTGTTGTAAATATTTTTTTCACTTTTCAATATCATTATTGAAAAGTATAACATGTTTGTGTTATGCAAAAAATTAAACTTTAATGATAAAAAAAAATATAAAATATAACATATTATAAGAATAGATAAGAACTCAAACGTATATGTAAAAATATAAAATATAAAATATAATACGACAAAGAATTATTACCTCTTCATTGACTAATGGTATAGTCATTCGAGTGCCTTCCTTTATTCCCTTTTATACTTTTTTACTAATTCAACTTTAATTACTTAGACTTTTATTATCCAATGAGAATCATATCGTCTTAAATGTTAATTAGCACAATTTCGTTCACGAAATCTTTTTCAGATTCCTTTGCAAGATTACCTAAAATAAATTGTGAACAAGAGTTATAATTATATATACAAAAATTATTTGATGAGATGAAGAGATTACGTTAGCCGCATAGATGAAACTTGTGAATATATGAGTAGATGAAGAATGCTCCCTATAAATCACATAATATCAATATAAGACAATTAAAGTAAATAATATAGTATCAATATTAGACTCTACTAAAAGAGACAATCTAAGTTAAGTTATTTTGAATATAAATAACTTGAGCTGATATAATAATTATTATTGTTTTTACAAATTCACAATATAAAAAATTCACAATGAAAAAAGGAAGAAGAAGATAGATTAACACGAAAACATACAAGGTTGGAGATTGAATTAAAAATGTTTATGAATTAAATTATATGATTATAAATTCTTTTATAAAAGTAGAAGAATTTATAAATTAAAAAAAATTAAAAATATAGGTATATTAGGACATTATTATCAAAAAAGAAAAAAAAATAAAAAAAAAGAAAAAAAACCTCACGTGATTATTAAAAAGGGGAAAGAAAAACTTTTATGTAAAAAGGAAAAAGGGGGGTTTTCCAAATTAAAAAAAAATCGATTGAAGGTTTTAAAAAAAATATATATTTTAAGATTTACATTGTAAATAGAATTATATCATAATTAGAAAATTAATATAATAAAATAATAAAAAAATTCGATAGAA
>JACEIK010002578.1:0-37658 GCA_018107945.1 Datura stramonium
TGTAGATGGCCTATTCGCATGTTGGTTAAGAGTTTTAGAATGTCATACATGCTAGAAAAAGGCCCGGGGGAAGACCGGACAAGCGCCAAGTCGGCGCGTCTTATAAGTCGCATTCGACGAATGCGACTTAGAGGTCCCAAGAATAAAAGGGCCTCCCACTTCGGTTTTAATCATTTACTTCCATTTAATTTCCAGAAACGAATAGAGAATAGAGGGCATGAGAGGATTCAACAAGATTTCGTCCGTTTACGCTATTAAACGCGGTCCAAACTCGAATTAATCTTGGGTAATGAAGTATTAAGCTGCCGGGAGCATTACTGCGGAGTTAGTTTCGTGAAATTCGGCCGGCGAATCGTCGCCCTACCGAGCTAAGATAAGTGGAATTGCTCCAAATTAGTGTCAATATACTCTTAGCCCTAAAGTAAGCATTTCTTCCTTCTGGACTTTCGAGAAATAGCGAGTTTTCAGCTGTTTTTCGATAAGTTAAAGTTTGGGCTATATATATATTCAAAGTAGTATTTTCTTCCAGAAATATTGATGAATTTAGTTCTAACTGCTATGAATGTGAATACAGTTGGAAGAAATAGCTGAATATTGGCCGAGTTACGCCAGTTAGCCGGAAAGCTGACAACAGAGGTATGTAAAGCTAGTTCCTTCAGCAAGTTAGTAATCCTAGTATAGCAAATAGCGTGAATTCTAGAAGGAAGAATACTGAAGTCGAGCATTGAGTCCAATATGAATCCAGCAAGCATGTTTTATGTTATTATGCTGTATTCAGAATAAAAGTCAGTAATCAGTATCAAACAGCCAGAAATTATTTCAGATACAGTTAGCTCAGTAACAGAATCAGTTTAATGCAAAAAAGAGATTCAGAATAGAATATCAAAACATTAGAATATCAAAACATGGATAGTATTTTCAGATTGGAATATGCTTGTTATACGGATTATTGTTTGTTGAGACCTCGTTTGTGTATGAGGGCACTTTAGAGCCCTCGCCGCCCCCGGGTTAATAGTTGTGTCGACTCGCCCCTAGAGGTGAGGACAGCTTTCACTCCAAGGAGGGCATGCCGTCCGCAGTAGACGAAGATGGGATGCGCATTCTCCATATCAGCCGGGACAAGATAGCAAAGATAGCTTACCCTGGCCGAGCGCTTTGCGCCTGTAAGTGCATTACAGATACAGACATGGGCCATAGCTACAGGAGTCCTCCCGTGACTTAGACACAGTTATAGTTAGAGGCCATAGCCTGAGCAGCAGACCCAAGGGGCCGGTAGAGGGCCTGAGTTAGTAGGCGAGGGAGTGATTTATTTTGGATGATTTTGACCCTAGTAGGGGTATATAGATTGTGTGTTGGTTGGCACCTTCCGGCTTATAAAGGGTATAGGTCCTGTTTATTATATATATGTATATACTTGATATCTATTAGCTGATAGAAAGCAGGTCGCCATGAAGACAGGTATGTTTCTACCTTACCTTCAAAGATGTATAAGCTTATTTCGTATTCCGCCAAATCTTACGCTCTATACTTTCGTCTTCGAATTACTTCAGTATTGCTAGTTTATATTCAGTTGTGTTTCGTTTTTACATACTCGGTACCAAAAATGGGACGCCCGCCTGGGCGCTGCATTTGCCAGGTACCTAGGAGACGAGGAGCCGATCCCTCGTGATCCTATTGCCACGCAGTCATCCGCTCCCTCGCCATCTAGAGCTTGATATTCAGAGGTTTATTTTATTTCTTTGTTGTATAGTACGGTAGGTTGGGGCCCTGTCTCTACCATCTTATCAGTATTCTTAGAGACTTGCAGATTGTGTATCTCCATGGTTAGTTGTGCCGGCCGTGGGGCCGTGCGTATAAAGTTTAGTTGTTTATGTTGGCCATGTAAGGCCTATCCAAGTTAGTAGTGGTGACCTTGTCGGTCACGTAGTTGTTCGTTATTTGCTATATTGATTTAGAGATAACTAGATAGCATGGTGGCCTCCTACGGCCTGCATAGGTTTCCTTATGAATGGATTCGGGTTAGCCGATGATATATAACAGGTGGCTATAGGCCTTAGTCGCCCGGAGGCTGTATTTACGCCGTTATATAGTCTTCGCCGTTTTCTTGGATCCAGAGTTGGGGAACTAGCAGGGCACCAGAAGTGCTTAGGCTCAACAGTCTAGTAGTTCAGGGTCCCAGTAGGGGCACCAGGTGCCAGTCACACTCCTCAAGGCGGGGCGTGACAACTTGGTATCGGAAAGGTGTTGTGTCCCAAGGAGTCCGCAAGCCATGCTAAGTAGAATCTTGTTTATGAATGTGTTTTGCACCACACACTATAGGCAGGGAGGCTACAAGGCATGATAGGTGGTTACTCTTCTTCCTATTCAGTCGTTGTTGTAGAGCGGTACAGTATAGGTTGAGTCCCTAAACTTACCATACTCTTTGAATGCAGATACAAGTCGACTAAATGATATCCCATCCCGTGAAGAAGATCATATAGCAACAGAGAGGGGCACCACTGGCCACAAGGTAACTACAACCGGCAGGAAGGGGTATCAGGGACCTCCCAAATGATACCTTTTATCGGTACCATCCCTAGTACATTTAGATAACTTGCTAATAGGGAAAAGTTAGGATAAATGTGATAAATGAGTTGATTTTATTTGTTAAATATATAAGATCTAATTGAGATGATAGCAATATTAGATTATCGTATAGTGTGAGAAAGAGAGGGAAATGTAGGATTCCCACCTCAATCCCTTCAGATGTGGTGTACAGTTCCATGTTTTGTTTCGCTGCAGTAAGTTTACCTCTTAGTTTTGATTCCAGTGTAGCAAAGGGCACAAGATCGAGGTATAAGCGGTCGCAAAAGTAGCAGTAAGTGAAGATGGATTGAAGTGTTAGAAGGAGTAAGGAGTCCCTATGATTATGTAATTGCGCAGACCACGGTAATAAGTTAGAAGAGCAAGTAAGACCACTAGCTTACTCAAAGTGGGTAGAAGATCCGTCAACATGGACTCCCGCACAGTCAAGTTCGAGTCCGAAAAGCTAAGTCTGTCATAACACGCCAACAGCTAGCATATACCGCAAGATAATAGTTATATCCTACTGTGATACCGAAAGGTAGAGGGTCATGTGAATCAGATGGGTCAGACTGCAAGCCAGAAGAAGTATAAGCCGGGACCTGACCAGTAACCCATTAATTGAACAAGCAGGTACCTTGAACCCCGTGAGCTCGCCTTAAGCAAGATAAGAAGAGGAAACAAGAATACCAGACATTTTCAGGGAAATTAGAATCACCTCCGTGATTAATAGAATATCGTGTATTAAGGACTAAGCCTCGGACTGACAGTTAAGAGACGGTGAGATTGCGGTTTAGAATGTTGCGGTACGTCCGCCTACGGAGAAGTTAAGAGACTGCCGACATAGAGACTCTAATCTAGTGCGGCTTGGAGATAAGGCCCAGACAAAATTCAATATAATGCCAAGTAAGGCCATAAGGTTCGGATGTCGACCCCATGTTGTAAGAGTGGCAGAATTTCAAACAGCAGACCATAACTTAAGTGCATGTTGTTGCTTCCAGAATGGGATGAAAATCTAATGAAATGATACGAGAGGACAGGAGATATCATTAGACCGTAAAAAGCGTATATCATGCGTGCGTATGAAATTCAAGAAAGCATGTTAGATTACGTAATACAAAAATTCAGTATGTATTCTACGTAGTTGTTGATATATATATATGTATAGATAACAAATATGCTGTGCGTAGCTGCCAATAGGGGTTACAATCACAATGTGTATTCTCGTTAGTTGCTAGGAAGTATATACGTATCGTATCACAGACCCCGCCAAAAAGGGGCAGTGTTAAGTGTGATTCAATGTATGATGAGGCCATAGGAACTCTGGCCAGCTTATTGATATGGACTTATATGCTTGTTGCCAGATCTATTTTAGAAGCTTACAAGAGTTAGTAGCCTGAATCAAGTGGTTAGATGATATGGGCGCAGCATGTCTAACTACCCGCCTGGTTTATATTAGCGGTGGAAGCATCCCTAAAGATCAGTAAATATTATCGAATGTGCTAGAACCAGAATTAGAACCGAATAGGCATACTTCAGAGGTTAGCACACTAGAATTCTCCGGTATGTTAAGTGGTCATACATCACCTTTCCCAGCCTTGTAGGTGAGAGTCGGCCTTAGTCAACCTAGCAGCTATTATGTGGAACACCCCGCAAGTCAGCCAGCCATCCCAGTCAGACAAACCCGTGGGTACCCCAAGAAAGGGTCCACATCAGTAGTCAGTGACGGACTAGTACTTCAGTTGGTTCTCGTAAGATATTCAGATACAGAGCCCTAGGAGAAGGCCGCCTTGGCGTAACAGTCATAAGACCGAGAATTCTTGTAACAATGAGTAGATCCGAGCGGATATGAACCGGGCATAAGGAATTGGTAGTACTTCGCTAGCATAGTGTTTTACTAAGACAAGGAAATCGTTAGGTTCCCTATGAAGATCCAGGACAGATCGCCTCGAGAGTAATCGCCAAGCCCAAACTCTCTACAAAGCTTGTTCAATTAGAAGAACAAAGCAGCTTAGCTGTCCATAACTCTGCAATTAAGTATGAGCTACAGATGTCTGAGTAGGGACATTTAGAGCATTGTTAGACTACTTCAGTATTCATCCTTCAGCCCAACCATTCAGCTTATTCAGCTGTATTTACAGGAGATCATGATCACTTATCAGATCCTCTAATCAAATACATGCATATGGTGTGCAGACAGTCATACATATTGGTCTCCAGCAGTGAATGGCATTAGAATGTGGGCCATAAGGCCAGATAAGCTCTAGCTATACAGAGAGATTACTTGTCAATTTCCTCCGGTATGATAAACCGCATGATCATCAATTACATGCCAATTTCTCTAAAGGTGAATCTCGCTGAATTTAGTAGTCTTTGGTCACATTGTGTCGGAGGTTGGTAGCTATGATAGATACAAGAAAATAGAAGTAGTGAAACATGGCTCCAGACCGGCCACCTGATTCAAGGCACGCAAATTTCCTGGGGTTAGCTGGGTACTCTTCCACAAAGAGTGTGTGTGGAAGGATTTTCCACTTTGGCAAAGCATCTTGACTAAACCGACGTAGGAAACAGCAGAGTTTTCAGGTAACCAAGGATGGAGGTTGAGATATAAAGACTGCATTTGCGTTCCAGATGTTGCAAGACTTCGCTGGTGTATTATGGAAAGGTACACTATGCCTGCCATTCCTCCATCCTAGTTCAACTAAAATGTACCATGATATGAAATAAATCTACCGGTAGCCAGGAAAGAAGAAGGGAATAGCAGAATTCGTAGCTCAGTGTCCTAACTACCAGCAAGTAAAAGCTGAAAACCAGAAACCAGACGGATTGACTCAAGACATAGTTGTGCCTCTTTTGGAAGTAGGAAGCAAGAACTATGGATTTAGTAGCAGGATTTCCCCGCACCTGGCGGAGAGATGACTCGATTTGGATAATTATTGACAGACTGATAAAAATCGGCCCATTTTTCTACCAGTAGAGTTACTCTGCCGAAGATGATGCTGAGCTGTATATCAGGAAGTAGTCGAATCGCATGGTGTCCCAAAGTCCATTATCTCCCAAGTAGAGTTGCAATTTGCAAAATTTCATGTTTTGCGCTCATTTCAAAGAGGTTGGGAATACAAAATTAACCCGGGTATACAGCTTTTCAATCCTTAGACAGATGGGCAGGCAGAACGTACTATTCAAAATGCTCGAGGATGTGTTGCAAGCATGTGTGTTAGATTTTGGAGGTAGCTTCTGATGAACATCTACCGCTCATTGAGTTCGCCTATAATAACAGCTTACCATTCAACCATTCGATGGCGCCTTATGAAGCGTTGTATGGCCAGAAGTGTAAATCTCCAACCGATTGGTTTGAAGGTGGAGAATCAGCATTGATTGGGCCAGAGATCATTCATCGGGCTAGAAGAAAAGCAAAGCTTATCATAGAACGCCATCGACTGCCCGTGAGCCAAAAATCTTATCCCGACATGCGGCGCAGAAACTTGGAATATAATGTGAATGACTAGGTAATTTTGAAAGTCTCTCCAATAAAAGGGGTGATGAGATTCGACAAGAAAGTCAAGCTCAAACCTCAAGACGGTTGGGCCTTATCGTATTCGCCAAGAATAGGCCAAGTGGCATGTTTGCAGCTGAACTTACCTCCAGAATTAGAGTCTGTCCACCCAGTTTTCCACGTGTCCATGCTGAGGAAGTATATAGGAGACCCTCTGGAGTTGTCCCAGTTTAGGATGTCCATGTTACTAAGAGCCGGTTTATGAAGAGGTACTAGTAGCCATACTAGACAGGCAGATTCGCAGTTGGAGAACTAAAGATATTGCTTCGCAAAGTATTACAGGCGTAACAGGAACCGAGAGGAGAGATGACTTGGGAAGAAGAGGAAGATATGAAAGTCAGATATCCTCACTTGTTTCAAGCCTAGCTAGTCAAGAGGTATGTTTGTATTGTTATCATATGAAATGCCTTATGTTATATGTATAAATGAGAGGTTGACTCTAGCCTTACGTGATGAATGTTGTAGTATTGTGTGGAGCACCTGTATTGGACTTTTCTCGATTTCAGGTTTTTGAGATAGTCTATATTACAAAGGAAAACTCGCCGAAATTTTTCTAAAAGTAAGTCGAGCAAGCTGAGATCCCCTTATAAGTAGAAGTTTACATTCGAGGACGAATGTTCTTAAGGGGGGGGAGGGAGAATGTTACACCCCGTAAATTCTTGACATGTAGATGGCCTATTCGCATGTTGGTTAAGAGTTTTGGAATGTCATACATGCTAGAAAAGGCCCGGGACCGACAAGCTCCAAGTCGGCTGGGCTGCAAGGCAATGCCACTTATAAGTCGCATTCGACGAATGCGACTTATAACGCATTCGACGAATGTGACTAGAGGTCCCAAGTATAAAAGGCCTCCCACTTCGGTTTTAATCATTTACTTCTATTTAATTTTAAACGAATAGAGAATAGAGGACACGAGAGGATTCAAGCAATAAGATTTCATCCGTTTACGCTATTAAACCTGGTCCAAACTCGAATTAATCTGTGGTAGTGGCTATTGTCGGACATTTCTACGGAGTTAGTTTCATGAAATTCTGCCGGGAAAATTATCGCCCTTACCGAGCTAAGGTAAGTGGAATTGCTCCAAATTAGTAATGTGATACCTCAGCCCTAAAGTAAGCATTTCTCCACTCGGACTTCCGAGAAATAGCGAAGCGCCCGTTTTTCGGTAAGTTAAAGTTTGGGCTATATATATATTCAAATAGTGTTTTCCGTAATATTGATGAATTTAGTTCTAACTGCTAAGAGTCGTATACAGTTGGAAGAAATAATCAATATTGACCGAAAGATGCTAGTTGGGCCTGAAATGGCTAACCGAGTATGTGTAGTTAGTTCCTTCGGCAAGTTAGTAATCCTAGTATAGCAAATAACATGAATTCTAGAAGGAAGAATACTAAAGTCGAGTATTGAGTCCAACAGAACTGAAGAAGCATGTTTTATCTTATTATGCTATATTTAGATAAAGTTAGTAAATCAAGACGACAGCCAAAATTATTTCAGATAATAAATAGTCAGTAACAGAATCAGTTTAATGCAGAAAAGAGATTCAGAATAGAATATCAAACATGGATAGTATTTTCGCATTGAACATGCTTGCTATACGTGATTATTGTTTGTTGAGACTCGTTTGTGCTGGGCTTTAGGAGAATTCTTAGAGCGTCCTCGCTGCCCCCGGTTAATAGTTGTGTCGACTCGCCCGCCGAGGTGAGGATACGTCACTAAGGAGTGGCATGCTGTCCGTCCGGCAGTAGACAAAGATGGGATGCATCATATCAGTTAATCAAGATAGCAAGATAGCCACCGTTGAGTGCTTGCGCCTGTAAAGGACATGATACGTATGGGCTGCATATTGCATTAAGGCCATAGCCATGGAGTCCTCCAGACTCAGACACAGTTATAGTTAGAGTACAGCTCGAGATGCAGACCCAAGGGGGCTAATAGAGGTGCTCGTAGTTAGTAGGCGAGTGGAGTGATTTATTTTTGGATGGTTTTGACCCTAGTAGGGGTATATAGATTGTGTGTTGGTTGGCACCTTCCAGCTTATGGGGGCTGGTATAGGTCCTTGTTTGTTATATATATATGTATATACTTGATATCTATTAGCTGATAGACAGTAGGTCTCCATGACGACAGGTATGTTTCTACCTTACCTTCAACATGCATAAGCTTATTTCGCATTCCGCCATCTGCATGGGCCAGATACTTTCACTTTTAGAATTACTAGTATTGTTGTTTATATTTAGTTGTGTTCAGTTTGCTTTTACGTACTCGGTACCAGTGGTACTGACGTTCGTTGGGGCGCTGCATTACTTGCCTGCATGTACCTATAGACGAGGAGCCGATCCCTCGTGATCCTAGCCAGCGCAGAGTCATCCGCTCCTGTCATCCAGAGCTTGATATTCGGAGGTTTATATCATTTTCTTTTGTTGTATAGTACTGGTAGGTCGGGGCCCTGTCCCGACTATCTTATCAGTATTCTTAGAGACTTGCAGAGTGTATATATCTCCATGTGGTTAGTTGTGCCGGGTCGTGGTGGGGCCGCATGTATGTTTAGTTGTTTATGTTGGCCATGTGAGGCCTTATCCAGTTAGTAGTGGTGACCTTGTCGGTCACGTAGTTGTTCAGCATTTGCTATATTGATTTAGAGATAACTAGATAGCATGGTGGCCTTGTTGGCTCGCATAGGTTTCCCTTTATGAATGTGATTCTGGTTAGCTGGGAGTTATAATATTGTGTGGCTATAGGCCTAGTCGGCCGGGAGTGGGCTGTATTTACAACAAGTTATATAGCCCGTCGTTTTCTTGGATCCAGAGTTAGAACTAGCCAGGCACCCCAAGTGCTTAGGCCTAACAGTCCAGCAGTCCAGGTCAAAGTAGGGCACCAGGTGCTAGTCATACTCCCTAAGGCGGGGCGTGACATCTCTATCTTCTCCATTTGTTTATTTTTTCTAGAAATTTCCCCAAGAATCTTATCTGTCCGTATTTGATCTTTCAAAATACCAAGAATCTCTCTTTCCATATATGTTTTTCTAAAATCCCAAGAATCTCTCCCTCTTCTCCATTTTTGTTTTTCCAAAAGTTCTTCTCTCTTCACCATATTTATTTTTTCAAGAATCCCTCCCTCTTCTCCATTTTTATTTGTTTTTTCTCAAGAATCCATCTCTTCTCCATTTTTGTTTTTTTAAGAAATTATAAATTAAAAAAACAAAAAAAACATGTAATTTAATTAAAATTAAATTAAATTTTAATTTAATATATAATATACAATATATAAATAATATATATATAATGTATAAATGTTTCTTCGATATATCTAATATATGAATACAATAATATATGCTCAATATAAATATAAATAACAGATAATACTTGTTATATAATATACATAAGAATAATATTATATGTAATATATAATAGTTAATATATAACACTTAAATATTATATAAGTATATCTTATACATTATGGATATAAATATATATAAATACGTATAATACTTGTGTATAGTATACATAAGAATAATAGTATATGTAGTACACTAGTTAATATATAATAAATAATATTATATAAGATATATATTGTACATTAATGAAATATTTGCAGGATTTGTATAAATGTTTGCCTATTAAAATGTAATAATAAATAATTAATAAGGAAATATTTATTAAATACAAATATTTTTCATTTAATCTACTTCTAAACTATGGAAGAAATAATGAATTATCTTATTTATAGGAGCAATACCATATTCAAAATATTTATTCCTTTGATCATTTATAAGGTTTATATTGTATTATATAATTTAGAAAATAATTGTAACTTTTGTAATTATCATTGTTAAAATTGTATTTATGTAACTTCCCCTAAATATAATGCAAGAAGTGCAAACTTTGCACCAAAAAATCACGTGAACTTAACACTTTTTTGTGCAAGAAGTCCAGATTCATTGCGTAGAAATTTCAGCTTTTTCGGCTTCATGTGGCCCTCCCTTGGGCTCTATGTGGACCCAATCTTTCTTCTTTTTAATTTGGACTTGAACCGTGGAATACATAACACTTGGCCCACTCCTTGCCATCTTCATGATTTTTCAATAGTCCTTCAACTTATGGAATATGCTATCGCGGATGCTATCATTCCTTCTTTTTACAAAAAGGAATGTTATCATTCCCCTCTTCTTGAAATAATTCATCCTAGAATTTGATCTTGCAATCAATGATAGATGAGTTAGTAAACTACATCCATTAATCGAAAGCAATAATGGTAGGAATAAAATAAGATAGTCACCATGTGTCCACTTCACCTAATTAAGCCTAGCATGTCGAAATACATCCTTATAAAGAATGTAAACATCGTCACCCAATAGAAAAATTTTCTACTTATATAAGCACAACAAAAAACATGCTTAGATGTCATATGGAATAATACATTCAATCTCAATTTAGTGCTATCAATAAAGTATTTCAATGGGCATGACAAAGACGATACAAGATCCCTAAACACATGCATTAAATTGAACATTTTAATGAGAATTAAGCATCCTCAATTACACCTTCTAAAGATTCTTATATACACGAGATATGCATAGAAACATTTGTCAAGCCCTCAAACCGGGGGAGGACGCAACTGACTCTCAATACCTGACTGACCGAGGAGTCGGCTATATGGTCGCCTTCAGAATCAGAATACTTGGGCCATCCAGTCACCTATCACAATCAACCTGAGCGCAAACGACACATAAAGTCTCAACAATATGGTGATAAATAACTGAAATGCTATAAGGCTCATTACGCTAAACCCATGAAGAAAAAGCCGACAAGGCCACAACTTGAATAACACTGTACATCATATGTCCACAAAGCCTCTAAAGAATAAATTGAAACTAATGGTCGAATAGGGCTCCGACCTACACATAACTATAACTCAAAACACATGCTGAAATAACTAAGACCTAGCTCCAGGAAGAAAGGATCATACCAACACATCCACTGATACCATAAACCGCAACAACAATTGCAATCCCAACTCCTCTACTTGCACTGCGTGGTACGAACGCTGTGCTCCTGATCTGCAGAATTGCATGCCCAAGTGATACGCAAATGCTTCATTTCAACGTGTTTATCTATCGTTATGTCTGCATTCCTGCATAAGGATTTGTAGTTAAATGTAACTTATACTAACCAACATGATTAGTGTTTTTTACAGCTAAAATGGAATTTTGGGAAGCTAAGATACATGTTGGTAAAAAATCGGGAATGGACTTGGAAACAAGGAGTGGAAAAGGTCAAGGAAGAGCAGCAAAATATGGCTCCGCGATGGAGCGTGTCACGCTGTTATCGCTGTGAGGCATTCTGCCTTGATGGTTTGATTTTGGCAATTTCAAAGGAAGGCTCGCTACCTTCTGCGGACACGGAGGCAATGCCACGCGATGCGAGTCGTGGCACGTTGAGTAAATTACCTGGGACATCAATTTCAGTGTAGGTGTGCGATAGCACCGTGGCATGTTACGTGATCCGCGATGAGTGTGCCGTGCAATGCTGAGGTGAAATTGCCGAGGAGCCTAATGCCGAGAGGGTCCAAGGATACCCCCGTGGCACGGAGGAGTGCTCCGCGATACCCCTCCGTGCCACGTTGCTTGTTATTCGGGGAAATTTCAAGAGTATAAATAGCATAATTTAGGTTTTATTTAAAACATTCCGACTTGGTTGAGCAAGAACGTGGGTTACAAAGTGCAGTTGAGGACGAAAATTCTAAGGTTCTTCTCTATGTCTTTCTCTTTTTTATTTCAATTGTTTGTATAAATTCTACTTATTTGATGATGTTTAATCCACAAATGAGTGGCTAAATTCACTTCTTGCTTAGGTTAAGTACAATTGTAGTGGAATGTAATTGTTGATCATTTCAGTTTTCATCTTTTCTTCAATGGTTGTTCTATTAATTCTGTTTCTTACTACATTAATGTTTGGCCAATGTTAATGTATATCTAAAAACCAATTTTGGATTTTGAAAAGGAAAGAAATTGGAAAGAGGTGAATTGCAGGGATATGATCTCTTCTTAGTTTGGTAAATTGAGAATTGATTTACATTCAGAATAGAAATATATTTGAAAGTCTTATTAGTCAATTAAGGAATCGGTAATGTATGGCTAGAACATGAAATTCTTTTATCACAGAAATATAGAGTGAAGGTTCATGATTCTTAAGTTGCATAGGAGACGAAAGTTCCAATCCAGGAATAATTCTGACTAGCAACCGAAGGAAAGATTAACTGAATTGTATCGATAAATTAATTCCCTGCATGTTCGTTTAACCTCAGCTTGCTCATTACTATAGCTCAGACTCACTTTATAATTTTGTCTTAGATTCGTATTGATTAGGAAACTAAACTCTTAAAATATTATTTATTTGGTTGTCTGCATTCTTAAAGATATAGTTCATTAACACTAAAGTTAATTAGTACCTTAGCTCAGTCCCTGTGGGATCGATACTTCATTTACTTAAGCCATTTTACTACTTGTTCGACCACGTGCACTTGTGTGTAGTTACCAAACACCCAACAAGTTTTTTGGCCGCTGTCGCGTGGGACTCGGCAATTGCAAAGTTATTTTCTTAGTGTTAGTTTACAATTTCTATATAAGTACTGACAACTTGATCTTAGCCTTTCTCTTGCAGATATTGAATTCTATTGAACACTGGCAGAGATAAAGAGCTGTGATTCATACTTTGTTTTAAAGACAATTCCATCACAAATAAGGGAAGCTCTAGAGAAGAAGCTGCGCTTGCTAAGACAGACAATCCTGGAGCAACAACAGAATCCACTTGTAAGGGCAGTGTTAGTGCCTGAGGAAATGGCAGCCAGGGCGGTTCGCGAAGTGGCATCCACATGCTAACAATGTTACATCAAGTATTCGCACCTAAGCAAGGGGAGGGAGGTTTGGAGCTTAAACAACATGGTGCAATTGCCGCACACCAGCGGGCAATTCCACAGGTCTCCCTCACGAAGATCCAAAACAATATCTCCAAAACTTTTGGAGATAAGTTACACTTACATCCGCCGGAGTATCATCCGATTACGCGAGGCTTATTAATGTCACACCCCGCCTTGGGGGTATGACTGGCACCTGGTGCCCTAGAAGGACCTGGACTACTAACTGGTGAGCCTAAGCACATCTGGTGCCCGGCTAGCTCTATCTCGTATTTCCTGGAAACAACGGGCTATATAACGGCTGTAAATACAGCCTTCCTAAATTGATCAGCCTATAGCCAATTCGTATATAATTTCAAATAACCGTAGACATACTTATGCTGGAACCTATGCGGGCCGACAAGGCCACCATGCTGTCTTAGTTATCTGTAACTCGACATAAGGAATACTCTTGCAACTACGTAACCGGCAAGGTCACCACTACTATCAGATTATGGCCCCACACGCGACAACACAACTGTGTAAATGCTAAACAACTAAATGAAAACACACGGCCTCACACGACCGGCAATAACTAACCACAGGAGATGTATACACAATCTTCAAGCCTCTTATGAGTACTGATAAACAAGACGGGACAGGTCCCGACCTACCCAAACTGTACAACAAAGAAAATGAACTACACCTCCAATATCAAGCTCCATATGACAAAGAGCCGATGACTCTATAAGCTAGCTGGAATCACGAGGGATCGCCTCCTCGTTCATGAGTACTTGCAGGCAAGCAATGCAGCGTCCCAACAGGCGTCAGTACCACTGGTACCGAGTATGCAAAGACCCTGAACACATATGAATATAAACAACATAATCTAGTAACTCGAATAGCAGGAAATAACCGAATCTCGTAAGAACCGATATAAGTTGAATCGTACTTTCCTGTACCGTGATAGGGCAGGAGCGTACCTGCCGACGTATGATCTGCTGTCTATTAGCTACTATATAACATATAATACATATATATATATCAAGCAAGAACCAATACCAGCCCCCATAAGCTCTGAAGGTGCCAACCAATCAAAACAATCTATATACCCTTATCCGGCCAAAACCATCCAAAAATAAGTCCACCCACTCATCTACTAACTACGAGCACCTCTACCGGCCCCCTGGGTCTCCAGCTCGGGCCATGGCCTCTGATATAAATAACTGTGTCTGAGTCCGGAGACTCGCATCGTATCTATAATCAGAATCGTATCTCAAATTGCTCCTCTTGGCGCATGCGCACAACAGGTAAACTGCATCGCTATGCCGATCTCAGCCTGATATGGGGAAAGCTTCATCCTCATCTTCGTCCTACTGGGTGGACGGCATGCCACTCCTTTGAGTGACATATACCCACCCAGCTCAGTGGGCGACACAGCTTACCAACCTGGGTGGGCTGCATGAGACGCTCAAAGGTGCCCTTACGACACAATCAAGTCTCAACAATCAATAATCACATATATAAAGTGCCATGTTTAAACTGAAAATACTATCTATATTCTGATTTCTTATTCTAAACTCTTTCTGTGTTATACTAATTCTCATACTACTTTATACTGAATCTGGAATCTTTATCTCGACCGTACGGCCACTGTAGCCAAGATACTTATCTCGATCGTATGGCTAAACCGTAGCCAAGATATCCGACCGTATGGCTATACTGTAGCCAAGTTACTATCTGTCTGTGTGATTTACTTACTAACTTTTATTCTGAATATATGTCATATTATTATAAACATGCTTGCTAAACGCATACCGGGCTATACTGAAATCAAATGATAACTCGCCATTTGGTGCCGCTTACTAGCTTTCAACTAAATACGATATAACAACGCAAGACAGGTTTACTGAACTTTCACAAAACTCCATATTCAACTCCGGGAATTCTATTACGGAGTTTATCAACATCATACTAGGCTAAAGTTACTAACTTGCCAAAGAAACTGGCTTTACATACCTTGCTTTGGATTATCCGACTAATGGATGAAACTCGGTCATCTACCTATTTCCTCCCAACTGCATTCACATATATGTCAATTATAACTAAATACACCAATATTCTGGAAGAAAACATCACTTTTGATATATTTATAGCCCAAACTTGGACTTATCGGTATTTATCAAAAACTCGTAAATTCTCAAAAGTCTAGAAGGGAGAAATACTCAACTTTAAGGCTAGGAGTATATTGGACACTAATTTGGAGCAATTCCACTTACCTTAGCCCGGCAGCATGATGATTTGTCGGCCGATTTCACGAAACTAAACCCGAGGAATGCTCCCCGCCGCTAAATACCTCTAAGATCTCGAGGTTAATGGAATTTGGACCGCGCTTGACGGCGTAATCGAATGATAATTATCAAAATCTTTCTGTACCCTCTGTTTCTCGGCAACTTTTCTGGAAATTGTGATATAATGGAATAAACTGAAGTTGGAGGCTTTATATACTGAGCCTCGACAAGGCCAACGTGTCACGAGCCAACGCGGAGGCCTCTTCCATGACACGTTGCCATCGCGGAGGGGCTCTGCCCTGCTTCTTCCGTGATGTTTCGACAGGTTTCTTATCCGGTCTTTTCCTGCCTTTTCAGCATGTGTATGGCTTTCAAAAACTCTTAACCAACATGCGAATAGGCCATCTATGTGTCGGAATTTTCTAAGGTGTAACATTCTCCCTCCCCCTTAAGAACATTCGTCCCTCGAATGTAAACTCCTATCTATAGACTTCCCAACTTACTCAACTTATTTCTAGAAAAATTTCGGCAGAGCTTTTCCACTGTATTATGGACTATCCCAAACCTGAAATGTGCAGAAAGTCCATACATGTACTCACAATACTATAGTATTCACATGATAGATTAAAATCGATCTTCTCATTTATACATATACTATAAGGCACTGCATAAGATAACAATACTAACATACCTCTTGAATGACTATGCTTGGAATAAGTGAGGGTATCTGGTTTTCATACCTTCCTCTGCCTCCCAAGTCATCTCCTCTCGGTTCCTTATGCCACAAGACTTCCTTGACAGACGCATTATCTTTTGGTTCTCAATTTCATTAATCTTTCTGCCTAAGATAGCTACTGAACCTCTTCATAGGCCAGTCCGGTAACCTGGGATATCCTGGGATGGGGACTGCTCTAGATGGGTCTCCTATGGATTCCTCAGCATAGATACGTCAAAGACCGGATGAACGGATCTCTAATTCGGAGTGCAAGTTCAACTCATTGCCACTTGGCCTATTCTTGACGAATCTGATAAGGCCCAAAAATCTCGACTGAGCTTACCTTTTCTTGCCGAATCTCATCACCCCTTTCATCGGAGAGATACTTTCAGAAATACCCAGTCAGTCACATCAAATTCCAGTCCTCGCACCGCACATCAGCATACGCATTTATGGCGGCTCTGCGCCGTAGGCGTTCTCTCGATGTTTTAACTTCTCCCTCTGACTGCTAAATAATGTCTGGCCCAATTAATACTGACTCTCCCACTTCAAACCAGCCACTTGGTAATCCGCATCTTCGCCCATACAATGCCTCAAAGGGCGCCTATCTCGATAGCCGAATGATAGCTATTATTAAACACAAACCCAATTAATGGCAAATGCTCAACCCAGCTACTTCCAAAATCTAGCACACACGCCCGTAGCATATCTTCGAGCGTTTGAATAGTGCGTTCAACCTATCCATCTGTTTGAGGGTGGAATGTTGTGCTCAGATTAATCTGCGTTCCTGCACTTCAAAACGACTCCGCCAAAACTGGGCCGTACCAGCTCCTCTCATCGAGATAATTGATACTGACACTCCATGTAATCTAACTATTTCTCTGATATACAATTCGGCATAATCTTCGGCCGAGAAAGTAGCTTTCACCGGCAGAAAATGAGCTGATTTTGTCAGCCTGTCAACTATCAGCCATATGGAATCGTGTCTATGTCCTGGGTAATGTACCGCTACAAAATCCATGTTCATCGCTTCCCATTTCCAGAGAGGCAATAACTATGTCCTGAGTTAACCTGCCTGGTTTCTAGTGTTCCGCTTTACCTGTTGGCAGTTAGGACACTGGGGCTACAAATTGAAAAATTTCTTTTCATACCTGGCCACCAATAGTTCTCCTTAATATCATGGTACATTTTCGCTGCCCGGGGTGAATAGAATAGCGGGCGTAATGTACCCTTTATCTATAATCTAAGGCTGGCGGAGCCCGAAATGAACGGAACACAGAGGCGGCCTTTACATCGCAGCACTTCATCCTAAATTATCTGAAAATCTGGCGCCTTCCCTTGCTGAATTCCTCGTCCTGTCGATTAGGTCAGAAACCTCATAGTGCCGTTATTTTACTTCCACAACTAATGATGACAATACGGTGTTCTGAATTACTGGCCTGTTGTCCTCTGTTTCGCTGGCACGAACGGCTAGGCTGGCTAATTGATGTATCTCCCGACCAACTCGCTGCTCGGGCTGCAAATACGCCAAACTCCCCATATATTTATGGCTAAGGGTATCTGCTACTACATTATCTCTTCTTGATTGATACAAATAGTCATATTTAGAGAACTTGGCATATAATTAACGTTCATACTGGCTTATTATGCCGGAGAAACCGACAGGTAATCTACCGGTATAGCTAGAGCTTATCTGGCCTTCTCTCGCCGCATGCTAAGGCTACTTGTTGTTGGGATAACCTCGAACGACCTGTCCTAAGCATTACCATGTGCCTGTATCTGATCAGAGGATCCTGATAATGACTGCGATATCTAATAATTCTGGCCGAAAAACCTTGAATAACTGGAATAGCTGGGTGGAATGACCTGAATGCTGAAGTAGTCTAACAATGCTCCAAATGTCCTACTCAAGCATCTCGTAGCTCATGCATAATTGGCAAGAGTTGTGAACAGCTAACTGTTTTGTTATTCTACTTGAACAATTGTAGAGCTGGGCTTAATCAGACTTACTCGTGCGATCAATCTCTGATCTTCTGTGGAATCTACCGACTTCCTTTTCCTTAGTAAACATTGTATAGCGTAATACTACCAATTTCTTATGCCTGTTCGTATCCACTCTGGATTTATACCGTGCTCTGGGAAATTCTCGGTCTTATGAGCCATTCCGTAAAGACTGACCTTCTGCTAGGCTCGTACTTGAATATCTTACGAGAACCAACTGAAGTACTAGTCTGTCACCGACTGCTGATGTGGACCCTTCTGGAAGGGGCACCCATGGGTCATCCGACTGACGGCTAACTTGCGTAGTGTTCACACACAATTGCTAGGTTGACTAAGGCCGACTCACCTACAAGGTTGGGAAAATGGATGTACGACCACTAAATATACTGGAAAAATAATTCTGGTATTGCTAACCTCTGAAGTATGCCTATTCAGTCTCTAATTCTGGCTCTGCACATGCGATAATGTTACTGATCTTTAGGATGCTTCCGCTAATACAGGCGCGCCAGTAGGTCGTTAGACTGTCTAACTGCGCTCATTTCATCTAACCACCTGATTCAGGCTACTAACTCTTGTAAGCTTCTAAAGCCTAGATCTGGCAACAAACATATAAGTTCGTTAACTCAATAACCGAGAACTGAGACAGTTTCTATGGCCTCATACGTGAATGACACTTAACCTGCCCCCCTTCTTTCTCTTCTCCTTTTTATGAGGGGTCCTGCAGTGCAATCTTATATACTTCCTAGCAGCTAATCAAAATCTGTGTGATTGTAACCCCAATTGGCAGCTGCTCACAGCATATCTGTTATCTGCATATATATATCAACAACTATGTACAATACATATTAAATTTAAAGTGAACTGGAATTTCCGGGCATGCTGGTCAATTTCATACCGCATACATGATATACCGCTTCTACGGTCTAATGATATCTCCTGTCCTCTCTTATCACTTCATTGGATTTTCATCCCATTCTAGAAGCAACAACATATGCGCTTAATTATGGTCTACTATTGAAATTTTTCCACTCTTATAACATGGGATCAATCGAAATCTCGGTCTTACTTGGCATTATATCGAGAGCCCACGACTATCTATCGGGTCTTATCTCTCCGGGATGCACTAGATTAGAGTCTCAGTGCGTCGACAATTTTTTAACTTCTCCGTAGGCGGACATATCGAAGCATTCTGAACTGCAAATCTTGCTGCCTCTAACTGTCAGTCCGAGGCTTAGTCCTTAATACACGACATTCTCTTAATTGGTATGATTCTAGTTTTTCCTCAAAATCTGGTATTCCTGCTTCTTTCCCTTATCTTGCTTAGGCTGAGCTCTGAGGTTCAACGTACCTGCCTTACATTGTTAATAAGGTTACCGGTTAAGTCCCAGCTTATACTCTTCGGCTTGCAGTCGACTCCATCCTGACCACATGACCTCCCTACCTTTCAATATCACAACCGAAATCATAACTATTATCTTGCAGGTATATCCTGGCCGTTGTTAGCTTTATGGCGGACTTGGCCTTTTTCTGACTCGAACTTAACTATTACTGGGCATTCATCACTAACAGGTCTTTACACCTCGCTTCGAGTAAGCTAGTAGTCTTACTGCTCTTTGACTTATTACCGTGAGGGTCCGTAATACAACTTATGTAATCATAGGGCTCTTACGCTTTCTAACACTTTCTGGAATCAACCAATCCCTCTTCACTTACTGCTTACTTTGGGCAACATCGCCTCACTCCTTATTCCCTTTACTTACTGGAATCAAAACTAAGAGGTAGGGAATAGCCTTTTCTTACCGCAACAAACGGAAACATGGAACTTATCTAAGATCCGAAAAGATGAGGGAATCCTACATTTCCTCTTTTCTCACACTTATCTGATAATCTGGTATTGTCTCTTATCTTAATTAGATCTTATATATCTAACAAATAAATCAACTCGTGTGTACGTTATGCTTCTAACTTCCTACTCTGAAGTTATAGAAATATATACTGGGAATGGTACGATAAAGGTATCGCTACTGGGAGGTCCCCGATACCTCCTCCCGCTGCTGAATTACCTCGTAACTGGCTAGTGCCCTCTCCTGTTGCTATATCTGATCTTCTGCCTGGAATAGAATATCGCTGGGTCTGGATTTGTATTTGTATTCAAAGAATATAGTAAGTTTTAGGGACTCAACCCTATATTGTACCGCTCTATAGCACGACCGAATGAGAAGAAAGAGTAACCATCCTATCATGCCTCGCAGCCTCCTGCCTATAGTATGTGGTGCAATAGAACACATCTATAGACAGATCTCTTACTAGCACGGTTTTGCAGGCTTCCTAGATATGACTCCGCCCGGATACTAAGTTTATCACACCGCCTTGGGTGTTGGATCGCACCTCTGAAGAGTTCTAGAAGGACCTGTGCAATCATAATCTAAAACTGCAGTGTTCGATATTTTATCTGGGATTTCTGGTAACAAGACATATAACAGCTGAGGAACTGCAGGCCCTCAGTTGATTGGCCGCCACTTATATAATATAATGGACATATACTTGTAAGGGGAATTCAAGAGTGTCGACTAAGGCACCAAGGCGCCTAGGTTGTGAATTCATATAAAGAACACCAAAAACTACAACGCAGTGGTCGTCCCATTACAGATTAATATATAACTACACGCCAATAACTATAATCGTGAAAATACAAATCAATTAAATAAGCCATTTCTGCCATTCATCGCATAACTATGCCTCAGGAATGTATACCACTGCCCTATGAGTACTGATAAAATACCCAAACTGTACAACAAAAGAAATGAATTACACCTCTAAATATCAAGTCTGGATGACAGGAGCCGATGACTCTATAAGTTGGCCGGAATCACGAGGGATCGCCTCCTCGTCTATGAGTACCCGCAGCCAGTGCAATGCAGCGCCCTAACGGGCGTCAGTACCACTGGTACTGAGTATGCAAAGCAACTGAACACATCTGAATATAAACAACATAACTAGTAACTCGACAGCGTGAAATAATCAACTGTGAAGAACTATATAAGTTGAACTGTAGACTTTTCTACTGTGATAGGGCAGGAGCGTACCTGACGACGTGGCGATCTGCTGTCTATTGTTACTATATAAATATATAATACATATATATATCAAGCAAGAACCAATACTGTACCTCTCCATGTTTCTGAAGGTGCCAACCAATCAAACAACTATATACCTACCCGGGTCAAAACCATCCAAAAATAAGTCACTCCACTCATCTACTAACTACGAGCACCTCTACCGGCCCCTGGGTCTCCAGCTCTGGCCAGTGGCCTCCGATATAAATAACTATGTCCGAGTCTGGAGTGACTCGTACGTATCTCAGAATCGTAATCGTATCTCGAAATTGCTCCTGGGTGCATGCGCACAACAGGGTAAACTGTACTGCTATGCTGATCAGCCTGATATGGGGAAAGCCATCCCATATTCGTCCTACTGCGGGACGGCATGCCACTCCTGGAGTGACGATACCCACCCGCTCAGTGGGCGACACAATTACCAACTCCAGGGGCGGCGAGGACGCCTAAAGGTGCCTCACGACACAATCAAGTCTCAACAATCAATAATCACATATATAGCAAGCATGTTTAAACTGAAAATACTACCTGTATCCCGATTTCTTATTCCGAACTCTTTCGTGTTATACTAATTCTCATACTACTTTATACTGAATCTGAATCTTTATCTGACTGTACGGATATACCAGCCAAGATACTTATCTGACTGTATGGCTAAACTGTAAAATGGTATATCATCTGACTGCATGGCTATACCGTAGCTAAGTTACTATCTTCCGTGGTATCATTTATAACTTTTTTTCGAATATAAGGTCAAGTATTATTATAAACATGCTTGCTAAACGCATACTGGGCTATACTGAGTCTGAAATGATAACTCGCCATTTGGTGCTGCTTTACTAGTTCGAACCAAATGCGATATAACAACGCAAGACAGTTTGGTCAACTGTTAAAATCTATATTCAACTCCGGGGAATTCTATTACGGAGTTTACTGTATCATACTAGGCTAAAGTTACTAACTTGCCAAAGAAACTAGCTTTACATACCTTCGCTTCGGATTATCCGACTAACGGACGAAACTCGGTCAGTACTCCAACTATTTCTCCCAACTGCATTCACATATATGTCAATTATAACTAAATACACCAATATTCTGGAAGAAAACGTCACTTTCGATATATTTATAGCCCAAACTTTGGCTTATCGAAAGACGGTCAAAAATTTGCTATTTCTCAAAAGTTCAGAAGGGAGAAATACTCAACTTTTAAGGCTAGGAGTATATTGGACACTAATTTGGAGCAATTCCACTTACCTTAGCCCGGTAGCACGACGATTTGTTGGCCGAATTTCACAAAACTAACCTGTAGGAATGCTCCCTGCTGCTAAATACCTCGGTATCTGGTTAATTATAATTTAGACCGTGTTTGACGGTGTAATTTGAATGATAATTTTCAAAATCTTTCGCACTCAAGCCGCAACTTTTCTGGAAATTATGATATATTAATGGAATAAACCGAAGTTGGAGGCTTTATATACTTGAGCATGGACAGAGCCAATGTGTCACGGAGCCAACGCGGAGGCTCCCTCCGTGACACGTTGCCATCAGCGCGAGGGGCTCTGCCCGCTTCTTCCGCGATGGTTCGACAGGTTTCTTATCCGGTCTTTCCCGGCCTTTTCTAGCATGTATGACTTTCAAAATCTCTTAACCAACATGCGAATAGGCCATCTATGTGTCGGGAATTTTTACGGGGTGTAACACTTATATTATTCCCATTTTCATTATTGGGGGAAGCAAAGAGGTGGTTGAAAGATGGACCACCTAACTCTATCACCACTTGGGATGATCTTGCAAGAAAATTTTTTTGTTACGATTCTTTCCATCCGGGAAAATAAACAAGACTTAGAAGTCAGATTCTTAAGTTTTTAAACAAAGAGAGGGTGAGAATCTGGTATCAAGCTTGGGAAAGATTCAAATCTATGTTACGGGATTGTCCTCACCATCACTCAAATTAATGATGTGTCAGTAATACTTTCATAGAGGGTTTGGAACCCCACACAAAAATTTGCTAGACTCAGCAGCTGGGGGACAAGCATTAGAAAAGACTTATGAGGAGCTGTATACTTGTTAACGGAATTTGTAGGGAAATCCAGAGTGGAATGCAGACTCTTTAAGAGGAGGAACAAGGAAAATGAAAGAGGAGTCTTTGAGGTGGACGGTTGGCACAACCATGTATAGCCGCATTTCAAAATCAACTCAACACCCACTTCAGCAGTATGAGCTTGAATCAACCTCAAGCCCCAGTCAATGTAGTGCAACAGGTTTTGTGTGAAGTATGCGGTAGTAATGAACACTCAGCTGAGTGTTGTGGTGCAAATCCAGATTCAATGAACTTTTTTGGGAATGTACAGAGAAATAATCACCAGCAGTATGGCAATAATTACAACTCGAATTGGAGGAATCATCCGAATTTCTCTTAGAGAATGACTATCAAGGACAGAGTTCGGAATCAGGGTGCACAGAGAAATCAAGGGGCAGCAGAATTATCAGTCTCAATACAGAGGAAACAATGCACCTCCTCCACCACCCATCAACATTGAGGAAATGTTTAAAACAATGTTAGCTAACCAAGATCAAATGCAGGTTGATTATGTGAAATTGGAAGCAGACATAAAAAACAACCAGTTAGCTACAAAGGCGTTGGGGTACTAGTTTGGACAACTAGCTGGAGCTCAAAACACCAGGCCAAGAGGAGGACTACCGAAAATCTGACTAATCCTGGGCGTGTTAATGCAAAGACCACAAGGAGTGGTTTGGTAACTCAAGGAGGTGGAACCAGAAAGACCACCTCAGCAGTCAGGAGCAGTGGAGAAAGATAGGAAACATGATGATGAGAGGGGGAAGGAGAAGGAAGCTGGCTAAAAAAGACCACCACCCCGTTCCCTCAAAGATTAAAGAAACACAAGGAGGAAGCTTGTTTCAAAAAGTTCATGGAGGTGCTTTAAACAGGTACACTTAATTTACTTGCTGATGTTTTGCAGGAGTGCCAAAATATGCAAAGTATATCAAGGACATTGTAGCTAACAAAAGCAGATTGACGGAGTGTGCTACAGTGGTGCTTTGACGAGGAGTGCACTTCCCGACAATGTATCAGTTGCCAACAAAGCTCAAGGACCTTGGAGCTGCATAATTCAGATCACAATCGGGCAAAGTATCCGAGCTCGGGGGATTATGCGATTTGGGAGAGCGAGCATAAACTTGATGCCGACATCGGTGTTCAAGAAGTTGGGGTCAAAATTCAGACCAACTACGCAATCTTGCAAGAATGGATCGCTCTCTTTTGCCAGTTCAGATGGCATTGTGGAGGATGTGCTGGTGCAAGTGGGCTCCCTTATCTTCCCGGTAGATTTTATTGTCCTAGATTTTGAGCCGGATGCGGAAGTCCCATTTATTTTGGGACGTCTTTTCTTGGCAACCGGGAGAGCTTTGATTGATGTAGCCGCAAAGGCAGCTAACCATGCGAGCATGACAAAGTGGAGGTATTTTATGTATATAAGGCTTCATAAGTTTCAGCCATCTATCAGGAGCTTTCAGCAATCAATGTGCTAAACCAAGCAGAAATTCTTCAGATTGTTGATTCTCGAGATCCATTGGAAAGAGAATTAATGAGCTCCGATCATTTCGGGAGATAGAGATACTTGCGAGATGGTGCAAATGTTGAATGAACCAAAATGGTATCCTCAGGAAGCATGAATTTCAGCCATTAATGAGGTCCTGGAACCATTGCCAAAACCATCTATTGGGGAAGCACCAAAATTGGAGTTGAAAACAGTGCTCACATTGTAAATATGTCTTTGGGGGAAGATGACACCTTGCCAGTCATCATCTCCGCAGGATTGACGGAGGCACAGGTAAAGGAAGCATTGGTGGTTCTCAAAAGAAGGAAGAAAGCAATGGCGGCAACAGATATTCGTGGTATCAACTAGCCTTTTGCACACACAGTAATTTTCATGAAGGAAGGAGCAGTTAATCGCATAAATATCAGCGGAGGTTGAATCCGATGATGAAGGATGGGTTAGGAAAGAAGTGGAATAACATGGGCGGCTTGATGCAAGTGTGGTCTATCCTATTTCAGACAGCGAATGGGTCAGCCCTGTTCAGTGTGTCCCAAAGAAAGGAGGGATGACTGGCTTTCCAATGAAAATGAGCCGATCCCTATCGCACAATCACAGTCGGCGTATTTGTATGGACTACAAAGCTCCACGAGGCCCCAAGGAAAGATCACTATCCTATCCCGTTCATTGATCAGATACTGGAAAGACATGGTCAAGAATATTATTGTTTCCTTGATGGGTACTCTGGCTATAACCAAATACTGGCAACACTCGGAGGCCAGGAGAAGACTACTTTCACATGTCCTTATGGGACATATGCTTAGGCGGATGCAATTTGTTGTGCAATGCACTCGCCACATTCCAGATGCATATGATAGTGATCTTTCACGACATGGTGGAAGATTTCGTCGAGGTATTTATGGATGATTTTTCTGTTTTCAGTAATTTGTTTGCTACTTGTTTGAATCTTGACAAGGGTGCTAGCTCGCTGTGAAGAATCCAACCTTGTACTCAACTGGGAGAAATGTCATTTCATAGACAAGGAGAGTATCGTCCTTAGCCATAAAGTGTCTTGCAAGGCTGGGGGTCGACGGCGAAGATCGAAGTTATTGAAAGCTACCACCACCGGTGTCGTTGAAGAAGGGTGTTCGTAGCTCTTCGGACATGCAAGGTTCTACAAACGGTTTATTAAGAACTTCTCTCAAATTTCTAGACCAATATGCAGGTTGCTAGAAAAAGAGGTGAAGTTCGAGTTTGATGGATGATTGTGTCAAAGAATTGAGGAGTTAAAACAGAAATTGATAGAAGCACCATCTCATTTCTCCGAATTGGGAAAAAACTCGTTTTGAACTTATGTGTGATGCAAGTGATGTGGCTGTGGAAGCTGCATTGTAAGGTGCAGAGGAATAGAATTTTTCATTCTATTCATTATGCAAGCAAAAATACTGGACGCTGCCTAAGTTAATAGTACAGTCGTAGAAAAGGAGATGCTAGCATTGGTGTTCGCGCTTGATAAATCTGCCAGTCCTATTTGGTGGGTTCTAGAGTAATGGTGTATACCGATCATGCAGTTATCTGCATTCATTTAACAAGAAGGATGCAAAGCCCAGGATGATCAGATGGATCTTGTTGTTACACGAGTTTGACCTAGAGATTAGGGAAAGAAAGGGGAGCGAGAATCAAGTGGTAGATCACCTATCGCATTGGAGTTTGGCCGCATGTGAATGAAGGTGACAACATCAAAGAGGAGTTCCTGGATGAGCAGCTCTTGGCAATAAGGGAAGCTGAGATCCCTTGGTATGCAGACATTGTGAATTTGCTAGTGAGTGGAGTCTATCCACCGGAGGCTACGACTCAAAGTAGAGAAAAAGTTGAGGCATGATTGCAGTGTATTTTATTTGGGACGCAGCCGTACTTGCTTAAGCAGGGACCGGATCAGGTGATGAGAAGATCCATTCCGGAGAGCCAGATTGCAGAAGCGTTGAGGAGTTGTCACTCTTCACGTATGCTGGAGGGCACCACGGAGGCGAGCGGATGCGACAAGGTGCTACAGTCGTTTCTTTTGGCCTACACCGTTTAGAGACTCTATGCATACGTCAAAATGTGTGATAGATGTCAAAGAACAGGCACAATTGGTAGAAGGCAAGAGATGCCGCATATATTGTAAAGTGGAGACTTTTGATGTATGGGATATAGATTTCATGGGCCCGTTCCCACCGTCATTTGGCAATCGTTACATCTTGGTGGCCGTTGATTATGTATCAAAGTGGGTTGAAGCAACAGATTGTCCTAGGAATACAACAAGGTGGTACAAAATTTGTGAAAAAAACACATTTTCACCAGGTTCGGGACACCCCGAGCCATTATCAGTGATGGACGGGCTCATTTTGTAAATGCAAGTTTCCAAGAACTTGCTAGCTAAGTATTGGGTGTGGCCTGGGCTGCCAGCAACATCATATCATCCCCAAACCAGTGGGCAAGTGGTGTCGAATAGAGAAGTAAAGTAGATTCTTCAAAAGACAGTGAATGCACACGTAGTGATTGGTCAAGCAAAGCTCGACGATGCATTGTGGGCTGGAGGAACCTGTACAAGACACCCACTGGGACTTCTCCATAAAGATTGGTCTATGGAAAGGCGTATCATCTGCTCAGGAGCTAAACACTGAGCTTTCTTGCAATAGTGGAGGAAACTGAAACATGGATCTAGAGCTAGCGGGTAAGAAGAGGCTGATGCAACTCAAATAACTTGATGAGTTTCGTTGGCATGCTTATAAAGTGCCAAGTGCTACAAAGAGAAAACAAAGAGGTAATGATAGGCATATGGTGTATCGGATATTCGGAGCTGGGGCAGAAAGTATTGCTTTTCAATTCAAGATTGGGAGGCTGTTTTCGTGAAAATTGCGGTCCAATGGGTCAGGGCCGTTTGAGGTAGTAAGAATGACCCCGCACGGGCAGTGGAGTTGTGGCAAGAAGACAGAAGCGCCACGTTCTTAGCGCCACGGGGCAGCGGCGGAAAGCATTATTGGGGTGAGGATGTTATTCGAGAGAAGACGTCCATCACTCTAGAGGATGATTGAGCGTGAATGACGTCGAGCTGCAACGGTAACTAGGGCGCCGCACGGGAGGCAACCCGTGAAATTGCTGTAATAGATGAGTAGAAATATTTGAAAACAAAAAAAATATAAAATTTTATATTAAATATACAATTCCAATAAAAAATATTTTTTTATGTTGAAACCTAGAATTCTAACCAATTTATTGTGGTGAAATGATTTTCGTGTGGAACGGAGGGCAAAAGTGCAAAGAAGTGCAAAGGAGAAAAATCGAGGTGAGACAAATGTACTGGCATTACAGCTGAGCCTACGTGATGGCTCAGTGTCACGGAGGAGGTGCTCCGTGTTACCCTCCGTGACACGTTGCAGCCTATTCCGAAATTTTTAAAATTCTAGAACACTGGCGCGATGGCTCCGTGTCACGGAGGGGGTGCTCCCCATGCTAATTCTTCGTGACATGCTGAGTGTTACTGGGCAAGGTCACACTGTCACCGAGTAACCCGCGCGAAATATCACTTTAAAACCCCTGATTTCCTCATTTCTTTCCTTATTTCCTTCCTTCTCCGCGGCATTTAAACCCCAAATTCCCTCCTCCCCAACGATACACCTAGGCACAAGTTTTCGAGTTTTCTTCAATTTCATCAGGTAAAGGTATGTTCTTTAACTTAGCCCTATTTTTGCTTTGGAATTTTTCACTTCTGAACATGTGTGTGAGTAAACCTTGCCCTAAGTGAGAATTAAGCTTAAATTCATGTAAGTTATGATTGATTGATGTTCATAGTATCGTCGTGAGTATATGAACTTGATGAATGCATGTTTTATTGAATTTTTGCGAAATTGATAGCTAGGGTTGGAAATTGAATAGGAAGAAGTCTAAATTTGTTTCAAATGTGAAAAGATTTGGTTGTGCATGTTGGGTGAAGTGAATGATGTTGTGAATAAAAGCTGAATATGCTAAGTAGACAAGGGGTTTTCGGGAAAATGAAATTGGTGAATTTCATAGGTTGTTGAGAACAAAAATTTGGCTAAGTGTTATGTGATGTAATAGAATCGATGGCAAATATTTTTTATTCATTGTACGAAGTCTGAGAGTAGTACATAGTAATTATTATTCCAAATGAATTATATGAAGGTACTAAGCAATTGAATGTTAAGAATTGGGAAAGCATGATTGTCTTGCCGAATTGTTTTGATTTGCGGCTAAAGATCAAGTGTGGGGGTGACGCAATTAAACCCAACCTAGTTGTAGCTAGTTATGATTTGAATAACATTGGGATTGTATGTTAAATGTGCAGGAACAATGTCGGGCAGACAAGATAAGGGAAAGTGTGCATCCACATCGGGCGTCAGCAAGAAAAGAGTTAGATTGGGAATACTTCCAATGTTCCGCGAGGCCAACGCCGACAATATGGAACCTGATGGGTGACTGATGAAGGGAAGAAATGGTATGCAAAACACAAAGAAACCAAATACTTCCCCGAGGAGCAAATAGCAAGGGAGCCACTAGCACAGGAATTCCTGCGAATCGTACAATCGGATTGACGCCGGGCTGAATTTCATCTTCGAAGAGCCCATGGAGTGCACTCATCCTGGACCCGAGAGTTCTATGTCAACTGGAGCCCGACCCTCCGCAGTCACACTGTCAAGATCAGGGGCAGGCTGTCACTTTTGAGCCCCATCATTTGAATGCTATATTAGGGGCAAGGGACACAGACGCCTATGTACTCCGGCAACCGAACATCACTCCACCTTATGCGGACATCGACGCACTCTATGTGGAGCCCGTCTGACAGCACGGTGGAGTAGGCACAAGGAGAGGGGATACCACTGTGACACTGCCCTACTCAAATGAACAGGGAAGCCAGAATCTTGGCTGAAAATTATGTGCTCATGCTTGATCCCGGGGGTGCACATGATGATGTCACCTCGATCGAGGTTGGTGTATGCCGATGAAGGGCTGTGAGATAAAATGTTGGGGCGGATCATCTCCGCTATGAAGAGAGCCTGACTCATCAAGGGCACAGGTACGGGTTCGGTGGTTTGCTTACCACGTTCCTGAGGGGCCATGATATCGAGGAAGAGGCCCCGGATTACATCCCGCAAATTGATAGGCGTGCCTTGGATGTCACTCACAAAACCAAGGTACCCACACACTACCATGGGCCAGTTCTCACACTAGCCGAGCGACATGCTCGGGATGACTAGCATATGGCCTGCATGTACGGGATGCAGATACTGCTGTGCTTGTGTATAGGAGGGAGGCCAAGAATAAAAGATGAGCTATGGCACTGACTTAGATTACCCCTTCGTGAAAATGCCCGCTCTATGCAGAGTGGGGCCAGCATTTATGGAGCCGGTAGATGATGATGTCCCCACCGATGAGGAGACACGCCGCGAGGACTCAGATGTTGAGTTAGACAAGGACGGCGGGGGCGATTCTGGAGATGGGAGACGAGGCAACGACACCTGATGAAGAAGTTGAATACTTCGATTGATCAAGGAGTTTCACCACCTACCTTTGTGATATGTGAAATTATGTGAACACTGGGACAGTGTTCGGTTTAAGTGTGGGTGGGAGAGTTAGGGTGCTAGTTGCTTTGTTTTGTCTATGTTTATGTTTTGTGTTGGTGTGCCCGCAAAAAATGTGACCTTGTGACTTCAGTGTGGTGTGTCTATAATTAAGTTGGTGTTGTAATGAATGTTAAGCTGTTGTGTGCTGTGTTGAGCTGTTGTTGCTGTTACCTGTTGTAAATATTTTTGTTTCTCTATCGAAATTATCGATACTTTTAAAATTTTTGGTTGAATTTTATGATTGGGTTTCTCTGCGTTTGTTTTCTGTGCTACCGAGAATAGTCTCACAATCGAAGTCGTAAATAGTGACCGTTCCCTATGAGGGATGGATGACGACCGTCTTAAGGGAAATGTAGTCGATAGGAGTAGTTTTTTTCTTTTTATTTTATTTTTTTTATTTGTTTCCCAAACGTGTCGCTTACTTCATGGTTCAGAATTTTGTTAAGGTGTTGTACATGATATTGCTGCAAAGGTGATTCGTATGAAAGCAGGCAAATGTAAACATGTTGAGATACCTAGGACATAAAGTTCACCCGGTGTGACTGAGGCTTAATATTGAATTCTTGTAATTAGCTGATTGAAGAGTCTGTGAATATGTCTTGAGTTGAGCATGTGCAATGAATGTGAGGTGAGGTTTCGATTATTCCATGCTATTATGACACACATACATTTTATTTACAATAAGTCCTCACAGGAAGGATATACACGGTCGAAGTATCAAAACAAGTAACCCGACGGATGTCGGGGTTGAATCTCACAAGGACTAGTGAGTGATAATTACAAGTGTCGGTTGAGAAATTGAAGTTAGCTTGCACCACTTAGAAATAACAGAAAATTAAATAAGTTGGGGGAGATTGAAATTTATAGTAGATTATAATTGCTAATTTGGTCACCTATAATAGAAGATTTACCAAGGTTGTCAACAAGAATGTGAAAGACTAGAGGTGTGGTGTAGATGATATACTAACTAGATAGGGATATGTAGGTCATCTCATAAGTTCAATTAGTGTAAATAATCTTGGAGAAATGGGTAATTATAGCTTTTCAGCTTTATAAATACCTCTTACTAAAGTTTTATCAAACCTCTAGCCACTATTAGCTCAACCCGATCAGATTTAGATTAGTAGCTGCACTACTTTCTAGCTATTGGCTACTAATTAGGAGTGAGAATGTAATTTTATCTATTTCTAGCCCAATTTCACGATCACTCATCCATACCCACCATTAAATTCTCTTCCAATACTTAATTATTCTTTTTCAAGCAACAATCAAGAAAGAACAAGTAGACCCACGCCATAATCAATGGATCTTCCATTAAGATTGAAGAGAATCTAACAGATTTACACTTATTTAAACAATATGGATATGACTCTAGCAATACCCACTCTAATTAAGTATTCATCATCACACACCTCTAGTTAATGATTTAGCTACTCATGATTAAGAAATTCAAAAGCACATTTAATAACAAACTCATTGAATTCAATAACAAGAGTAGTAAAATCAAGTTCACAAGTAGTCTTCAACAATGGTTGTACCTTGCTATTAAGAAAAAGAAGAAGAGAATAGTACTTTGCAAATTTTACCAATCAAATTCTCCTTTTCTCTGCCAAAGAAATGTTCTAAAGCTAAGATTGGAAAAAGATGATATGATATGCTCTGCTATGATATATTCCAGTACACATTACTTTCTCTAGAATTTATATCTAAGAAAATAGGGCATCTTCTCTCTCTTTTTCCATGTTTGACGATTTTTCCCCTGAGCAGCATTTTGGAATCGACGGGACGACCGATGATTCACCGATTTCAATTCGTGGACCTCCAGCTACATTATATGTTACTTCAATGCATTCCAGCAGTTAGTGGCGGTTCCGTCGGTGTTTCGCCGACTCCATCCGTGCACCGCCCATCTTTTTCCTTTTAATCTAACAAGTCAAGTGTCATTCGGTGGCTGAACCAGCGAGTCACCATTGGTAACCCATGTTTCACTGGTGGCTTGTTTTCCTGAGGCAGTGGTAATCGGCTCTTGACTGGCGTTTCGCCTCTCTTCTTCGGTGTAACATTGAATTTCAACCTACTTCCTTCTTTTTTCTCCATTTCTTGCTCTTTTTTCACATTAGGCATCTGCACACAAAAAAAGTAAAAAGGGCATAAAATCCACATAAACAACTTAAAAGCTAAGCAAAACTCAGGCTTAAGAGCCCAATGAGTTGGTAAATTTACCAACTCATCAAACCCCCAAACTTGAACCATTGCTTGTCCTCAAGTAATGCAATTCTTAGCAGTAGAAAAACATGCCACTCCACACAAGTTTAAACAACATTAACTACCTGTCGATGACAATCCAAAAATTCTCACCAATCTCACCGGAAAAGAGAAGAAAATTCCCCTAAAAATCAAAATAATGAAGATATTTCAAGAGGCTACCACCTTTCACAAACATGGATCACAAGAGGATTCATTTTGTAAAATAAGGGGATTTCTTATCTATGAAATACACATAGTATCTCAAGTCATAGTTAGTGCACATTAAAAACTTTCCTTAGAGTTTACACATCTCATGCCCTATCCACGCATTAACTCTAAATGCACTTATGTTCTCAGAAATAAGAATACCTATTATTTTGTTATTGTCACGCCCCACCTTGGGAGGCATGACTGGCACCTGGTGCTCTACTAGGATCTGAAATGCTGAGCTGACTGAGCCTAAGCACCTCTGGTGCAGGGCTGACTCTATCTCTAGAATCAAGAAAACAACGGGCTATATAGCGGCTGTAAATACAACCCCCGGCCGACAAGGCCTATAGCCACCTATGAAAGTAAACAACTAACTAGAGACAAACAATCATAGGGAGTTCTATGTGGGCCGACAAGGCCGCCAATCAACAGCTAAAAAGGGCCCCACACAGCCAACACACGTAGTCTAAAACACATATGAGCCCCACATGGCCGATATCATCTAACCACAAGGAAGTAACACAATCTGCAAGCCTCTTGGAGTAATAAGATGGTCGGGACAGGGCCTCGACCTAACTATATGTACAAAAAGAGGAATAAACCTCTATCACACAAGCCCTGAAAGAAGGGAGCTGATGGTTCTGTACGGCTAACTGGAACTATAAGGGACCTGCTCCTTGTCTATCTGTACTGCAGGCAAGTAATACAGCGCCCCAGGAAGGGCGTCAGTACAATATGTACGGAATATGTAAGGCAATAGATAAGCTGAATAGGACTAGAAGTAAATAAAAAGAAGAGCCGAAAGATTAACCTGTACGCCTGCTGATTCGTAATCTAAAGCTAACTGACACTACATGTACATAAGCTAAGACTGCATACTTACACATTTATACACTACAACTAGCAGACAAGAATTCATACAAAAACCCCACCTGGCCCCCAGAAGCCGGGAGGTACAATCAGCACAGAATAACTCGTTCAGGCCCCCATAAGTCCTGGCGAGCACTTCTCAATCTATATACCCCTACTCAGGTGTCTACAACTCTACTGGTACTGTAGCTAACCTACCGGTCCCCTGGGTCTATAACTAGGCCCGCTTGGCCCCTGAACTATAGCTGTGTCTGAGTCCGGAGGACTCCTGATCTCTACACACCGGGCATAAATGCTTGGCGGGGGTGTGTATAAGGCCAACCACGGCAATATGAGGATCTGGATCCCCATCTTCGTCCCTTGCAGATGGCATGCCGCTCCGTAGAGCGATGTATCCTCACCCGTGGTGGGCAAGCCACGCAGTTATTAACCCTGGGGCGGTCATGGAAGGCTTCTAACAGAGGGTAACCCCAACCCAGGTGCTATACTGACAAATTAATCTATCTGTATAAAGAGGAGCGTATCTTGCCTTCTAGGCCTCATACTAATACTACTTGCTTCTGGGATAATCTGTATGGCTGTCTGCAGGCACGCCATGTGCCTGTATTTGATCATAGGATCCTGATAGTGATCATGATCTCTAATAGTCTAGGATGGATAAAGAGAGGTCTGAAGTGGCCTAACAACACTCTGAATGTCCCACTCGGACCTCTATAACTCATGAATAACTTTGGGGTTGCGAATAGCTAACTACTTTATTCTTCTAATTAAACAACTATAGGGCTGGGCTTGGTCGAACTTTCTTCTACGCGATCGGTCCCTGGTCCTCCATAGGGAGCTTACCGATCTCCTTAATTTGTGGTAAACACTGTACTAGTAGAGTACTACTTACTCTTTAGGCCTTGTCAGAATCCACTCGGATCTATATAACTGTTCTGGGCAATTCTCAGTCTTATAGGCAATTCTATATAGACTGGCTCTCTCTTGGCATTCTGTACCTGAATACCTTACAAGAACCGGCTAGGGTGCTGGCCTGTCACTGACTACTAATGTGGACCCCTCCTTGGGGTACCCACTGGTTTATCTGACTCGGATGACTAGGCTGGCTTGCTAGGCGTCCTACATGATAACTGTTAGGTCGTCTAAGACTGACAATCACTGATGAGGCTAAAAAGATAGTAGCGATCACTCAATACACTAGAGAACCCTGGTGTCGCTAACTCTAGAATATACCTATTCTGTCTCTATTTCTGTTTCTGGAACGCGCGATAACATCAATGACCTCTAGGGATGCTTTCCTGCCAATACAGGAGCCAACTAGTCGATAGACCGCCTAACTGCGCCCATGCTGTTTAACCAACTTATTCAGGCCAATAACTCTTACGAGCTTTTGAAGTCTAGGCCTGTAAACAAACATATAAGTCTACCATCACGATAAATTGAGAACTAAAAGAGTTTGTATAGCGTTCATAACGCGAATCACATTTAACCTGCTCCCTTTTAGCGAGGGGTCCTGCAGTACGATCTGTATATGTTTTCTAGCAGTTAACCAGAATTTATGTAAATGTAATCCCTATTAGCAGCTACTCGCAACATATCTGATATTTATATCTGCATATCAATAACAGCTAATTACAACATATCGAATTACAATCTAATGGTAGCAACTATCTGCAGCGTTTGAGATCGTTATTTCTATTTGAGAACATAAGTCGTAACACTGTACGACAAGGATACTTGTCGAGAGTTAAGCCTTACAAACCTCGTTCGCCGTTTTCTGATTAACTGATGAGTATCAGCTCGTATTCAACTGCCCTTCTCAATTGTAATCATATTAATAGAAGAATAGGGCCAACTTCGTTACTGAATTCGAAGAAAACAATAACTTATATATATNCTTCGTTACTGAATTCGAAGAAAACAATAACTTATATATATATATATATACTGACTATACTTCAACTTATCGAAGGACGATCAAAAACTCATAATTTCTCAGGAATCTAGAAGGGAGAAATACTTACTTTGAGTCTGTAATCGTATTGACACTAGTTTGAAGAGATTCCACCAACTATGGCTCGGCGGGACGACGATTCGCCGGGCAAATTTTGCGAAAATAACTCTACAACAATGCTCTCTGCAGCCTTATACTTAAGTACCCAAAATTAATTCGGATTTTGACGGCGTTTAGCGGCGTAATTGGATTATTTTTACTTGGTTTCTTCGTACTCCCTCTATTCTGGCCGTGATTATTTGGATAATGATATAATTTCTAAGTGTGAGGCCTTTATATACTTGAGGCAGCAGATAAGGCAACGTGGCACTCTTCCCATCGCGCTGATTCTACTCCTTGCCACGTTGGCTAACATGGAGGAGCTTCTCCGTGCCACTTTTCCCCTCTGGGCAACTTGGTTCGGCCTCCTCCTGCGAAATCCCAACTTGGCACCTGTTCGGCCTTTTCTCGGGCCCTTTCCTTGTACGTATGACACTCGAAAACTCTTAACCAACATACGAATAGGCCGACTAAACATTAGAAACTTACGGGGTGTAACAGTTATGTAATCGTTAAATATACACAAGGGAATTTTTTTGAAGAGATAATCACGCTCACTCTCCCAAAAGAAATCTCATGTATACAACTTGACCCATAGGCTTGCCCTTCATGTAATTCGCCACTAATGTAGAGAGACTGCATTTAGAATCATTTAGGACTTGTGGGTTATGATGTAGGCTCGGGTTAAGAGTAGGATGAAAATTTAGCTTCAATGACTAGATCCTCCCTAATACCTTTTGTGAACATACCTTCCATCAACTCTTTCCAATCACTTCACTTTATTTCTCCTCTTTCATCGTTTCTGACTTTTATTTCTCAATGACCCTCCTTATAACCTCTTTGACTCTCACAATTAGCCTTATCTAAGCAATAGGAAGCACCTGTTCACAAGAACTTTTTTTCTATATCCGATTTATCATTTTATGCATTTTGACACAATGTGGTGCTACCTCAAACTGAAATTCTCCTGTTCCTCTTGCACACCCCCAAACTCGGGCTTTTGCCTCATTTCTCATTTTTCCTTATCACTCCTCTTTTCTTAGACTTGAAGCCTTATTTTATCATTATCTTATCACTAGCACTTAGGTAGGATGGGTGCCAAAGAGAGGTATTAAGAATGGTATTAAGGCTTATAATGTGGTTGCTAAAGAAGGGTCTATGACTCAACGTTGGCTGACAAAGATCAATGTTCATGGAGGGTATATGAGTGAAGTGGCTAAACTAAGAAAAGCCTAAAATTATGTTCTAAGTTAAACTACATCTAGGATTTCGCCTTGAGTCACACTTGGAGCAAGTTCTAGACAAGAAGTCATGCATGAGATTCACCAAAAATTTCTCACCACACAAGGAATCACCCTTAAAGGGTTCACAAGAGTCATTTTCATCATAAGATTGCAAGTTAGGACAACGCAGGCAAACTCATAAGTCAAGCAAAGAATTTACAAAGTATGAAAAAGAGTGTTATGCTCTAGCTTCAAACATCTGCTCATTACCTTTCATTTTCATGCCCCATTTTAAAATTCCATTTCAATTTTTTTTCTGGTAATGCCTTTCAAAACAACTTCATAAAAAGACTCAAAAGCAACATGGCATTTTTCCTTAAGAGAGTCGCCACACAGTCTATCATCGAGAAGTGCCAACCCGGTTCGACAACAAGAAGGGAAAGAAAAACAAAAAACATACTCCTCGGAAAAGAACCGTGGTATGAAAATAACCCTTGAAGTATATTTACTATCCTACTAATTATAAAGATGAACAAGAAAAAGAACAACTCGGGTCATGCGCGCAAAATTTATCAATTCAAAGCTAAGACCCCTTTTTGTCACTCACATATCAACCTTCAAAACTAAATCATGCCATTCACTTCATTACCAAAACAAGTCTGGCAAGGGCAATCATCAAACAACATAAACAACAACCCGACAAAGGCTCTATTCAATCAATTCAAATAAAAAAGAAAACAAC
>JACEIK010002578.1:92648-102713 GCA_018107945.1 Datura stramonium
AGTTACAGTTAATTGACACTTGAGTAGATTTTCCCCGTAGTCCAGTCCCTATGGGATCGATACTTGGCTTACTTGAGCCATTTACTACTTGTTTGACCACATGCACTTGCGTGTAGTCATCCAGACGACCGAACAATGTCAGTCATTAGATAGGAGAAGTTGTGGCCTTGAAGGAAATTCCAGTGTACATGACGAGTGGGTCTAACGAGTCGTTGGGGCAAGTAACGACTCGTTATGTTGGTCGTGGGTTGAAGGATGCTGAATCTGGGTAATTTTTCCAGTGGATTTAGAGGTAACCGCTTCAGAAAGTGATGCCAGACTTGCTCTATGAGTCCTTTATGCTTATTTTCATGTTATGAATCAGTTATATGTGTTTTCATGTCTTTTAATATGGTCAGATCGAACTTAGTCTTTAGAAGTTGATTAATCGCTCAGTAGAATCAGATTTTTTTCTCATGTATGTGCTCAGCTTTAGATGCCATGAATGATTCTTGCTCATGAATTCCTTAACCTCAATTAGATTAGATATCCTGAATTCTAGCTTTGTATCAAGAAACGATTTGAGAACGAATATCAGTCCGTATCAATTCAGTGCCAGATAAGGAGGGAAGAATCCTTTTCAGTGTTCTGCCTAGTTCTATGTTGGTTTCATGTCCTTCTTTTCTCCTGTGCCATGGTATGCATGTTCGATATGGATATTCAGTTTTTGTGTATGAGGTTGGCCCAGAGTCATAAACTCTATTGGTGTTAGTTGTGATTGATTAATATTGGGATTTCATATTTGTCTCTATCATTTCAGTATGTTCATCCAACATTCGAGGACGAATGTTCCCAAGATGGAGATATTGTAACACCCCGGAAGTCCTTGAGATAAGACTCCGGAGTTAGATGAAGCTCAGTAGAAATTTTCCTCAGAATGAGTTAGAGAACGACTCGTTAAGAGATCTAACGGGTCGTGGTCTGACCCGTGAGGAACTGTAAGTAAGGGATGGCATAGCCCAGTGGCCACGGATGACCTGACGAGTCGTCTTGCCTAGAAATGACTCGTTAGGTTGGTCGTTGGGTGGAGGATAGGGTCCTCGGGTTAAGTCTTAAGCAGTGTGAATAACGAAAGGAGGTGACGAGTCGTTAGGTGTGGTAACCACTCGTCATGTCAGTCGTTAGATGGGAGAAGTTGTGGCCTTGAAGGAAATTTCAGTGCACTTGACGAGTGGGTCTAACGAGTCGTTGGGGAAAGAAATGAATCGTTATGTTGGTCGTGGGTTGAAGGATGCGGAATATGGATAATTTTTCCAGTGTACCTAACGGGCGTGACGATGAGTCGTTTGACGTGGTGACGACTCGTCAAGTGAGTCGTGATTCTAGATCAGGCTATTTTTCCAATTTTTTTCCCAGGGGTAGTTTGGTAATGTTCGATGCCTCCAGAATTAAAGTGACGTCGTATTGGGCTGCTAAAGGACGTTTTTAAGGGTTTTTCATACCTAAACCCTCATTTTTCTCAATTCTCCTTCTTCTCCTCTCAATATCAAGTTTTTCCCAAGGTTTTCATGTTATCCCGCATGATTCTTCTCTTCTAAAGGGTGATCAAAATTGAATTCCTTATCGTATATTTGTAATTTAATTATTTATGTTATCCCGCATGCTCAGTACATTCCAAGTACTGACCGCACTCCTTCTTGTGCTATATCATTTCATGATATAGATTCAGGTCATCAGGCTCAGCCTCGTGGTTAGATACGCTCCGCCCTCTCTCAGCTGCTAGTGGTGAGCCCTCATCTTCCAAGGACGTGATTTATGTTCATATTTTCTTATGATTCAGTTTTTTTCAGATTTTAAGAGTTAGTTGGGGGCTTCTCCCAGCAACTCATTGATTTAGTAGAAGGCTTTCGGACTTGTTTAGACAGATTCAGCGTTGTATTTAGGTGTTACTAAAGTGCTCTTATGGTTCTATTGGATTCATGTTATTTGCTTCCGCTTATTCATGTTGCTAGTCGTCTCTTATGCTAAGTGTTATACTATGATTATGCCATGGGTCGACTTGGAGCCTTTCGGGTTCCTTGTCCCGTGTTTCGACTAGGGCGTGAACTCGGGTCATGACAGTATCAGATGTGCAGTATTTAGAACTTCTTTGTGAGAGTAAAAGTCTACTTGACTAGTCCCAAGAGTCATTTATATATATCTGTGAGTATTGGAAAATTCATTTGCTACGAGGGTACATGGTTTCTATTGCATTTTTTCAGTTGTTTGTGTGAATAGCATTAATGGTGGCTCAGTTCCCTGCTAATAGTTGGATGACATATCTAGATCCCTTTATTTCATGATTTATAGTAGCATGTATGCATAGCTGACTTGGTTTGAATTAAAAAGGGGTTAATATCTGATAATGATTGCACGTGCAAATTTTGTTGTGTTAGTTGTAGGTCTTCTATTCTACTTTCTAGTTAAGCATTGTTTATAGTTTTGTTTTGTTTGGCTGTGGACATGCAAAATTCTTAAGTTTAGGGTGTTGATGTGTTGTGGATTTACAACACTTTGGAAGCTTCAAACTGAGAAAATATGCTTGGTCTTGGGTGTGTTTATACAGATATTATGCACTTTTGCCTTGTTTTTAAGGAAAATCAGATGTTGGAGTTGAAATCTATAAAAGAATGCAGAAAAATGGGCTAAGTATAGGTCTCATTACGAGCTATACCTTGATGCTATGAGCCGTACATTGATCCGCAAAAAATTCCAGAAGATTTATACAAGACCAATCCAAAGTATGACTCACGGTACGAGCTGAACCAAAGCATTCATGGAAAAATACAGAAGGTCCTGCACTTAACTAGTCTCCTGGTATGGGTAGAAACCACAATTCATCATGACTACCTATGACTCGTACCAAGGAGTCGTGATGAACTTCAGAAAGAATATTGAAAGGTAGATTCCATGGTACAAGAGGTAACCACGAGTTGTAAGAGCAAGGTACGAGTCATTCCAAGACACTCGTAAAAATATTCAGAGGATACCAGAAATCACAGGTTCAGACCATGATAGAGATGTACGACTCGTAGGAGCATTGTACGATTCGTACCAAATCCCTGCACTTAACCAAAATTAGAGTTGCTGAGCATTGTACAAGTGGAAGCTATGACTCATAGGTTCATGGTACGAGTCGTAGAATCTGGCTCGATAGTTATTACAGTTTCCATGTTAATTTAGAAAAGGTTTCTGATTATTTGTATAAAAAAATTTCTAGGTTATTTTTGCAAGGGGGAGGTTGTTTTAGTCAAACTTTGACACGTTGGAGAGAAATACTTTGGAGATTCTTCTTGAGTTTTCTAATATTCTTGAAGATTATTCAGTTTTTCTTAGGTTGATCATTTTTAAATTGTTCAATTAATGAAGTGGATTTTATTCCATTCAGATTGTAAGTTTTAAATTATGTTTTTGTCTATGAATTCTAATTCTTCGCTTATAATCATGAGAGACTAAAACCTTCACAACTAGCATTGTGGGAACCATGGTGAATTAACCAAGTAGGGTTTACAAAAAGTGATTCTAAACCAATATGAATGCTTGTATTGTATTCTCTTCATCTTAAACGTTTCTTAGCGGAGAACAACGCTAGGACTTGCCCGAATTATCTACTTGCTTGAACCTAGAGATGTAGAGATTAGGAAAAGAGAAGTACAACAAAGCATTGAACTTTATGGTTCATTGTATAACTTGAGCTACGGTTGCAAGATAGTTAATTTGGAATAAATTGGTAACGGTTAAAGTGAAATCACTCAAGAGAAACTAATCTGGTAATTTAGTATAGTCATCCAATAGGGACGAACCAGTCATTTGGCTGAACCTATGTTATCATTTCTACAGGCTAACTATTGGAATTGATCACGAGTGTAAAACCCGAAGTAGTTATGAATCTATAGGGAACACCTCCCTAGTTAATTGCATAATCTTGACAACAACTCCAATTTACAACACTCTCACTTAATTCTTTCATTGAAACCCCCCATTAGGATAAAATTATACTAAAAGCATAAATACTAGCGTTATTCTAGATCCTGATCATATTCCCAGTGGGATTGACCCCAACCTTTGTTGGGTTCTTTATTGACAATGTCTGCGTCATACTTTTACATGGGTGTGATTTGAACGCTATTAGTTACCTACTTCATCTCAATTCTTTTACCTCGTTTTAGTTTCAGACTTTGGAGTTAGCTGGGAGCTTATCCCAGTAGCTCATCAGTTAGTAGAGGTTTCCGACATAGAGTTAGCATGTTCAACTTTGTGACTTAGTGTTTGCATTATCAAATAATCTTGTTATCCGTAAGGGAATATCTTACATTTCAGTTAACTTCTTCTCGGTTTTCCTTATAAGTTATATTGTGCTAGTAATATGCTACGCCATGGATTAGCTTGGAGCCATTTGTGGTTCTAGGTCCCGTGTCTAGATCCGGAGTTCATGCTCGGGTCGTGACAATAATTTCATATAATGATGAGTTTAAGTGAGAAGGTGAGACATCAAAGGAATGACAGAAATAAATAGAGAGATATTTTCTTGATCAGCAAGGAAGTGAAATTAGAGTTGTTAGATAGCTCTTATATATTATTTTCTTTTCTTAGATCAGGTAAAAAAAAGTAGTTCATTAAAAGTATCCAAAGGATGCAATTGAGATCGAAAATTAGCTCGTGAGAATTACTTAGACTCCTACCTACGGTTCAAGGAGCTGATAAAATCCAAGAACATAATAAAATTATTTACATTGGGAAATTACACCAAGCAAGAAAATGAATAAGCATCTAAACTTTAGAACCTGTACGGGAGTTGTAATATCATATATCTCTATATTGTCTTTTAAGTCCTTTCGAAACTGAACAGAAAGGAATAAGAATATCAATTTACCTATCATCTTTCAACTACACCAAATAATGGAAAGTATATTATCAACACCTCGTTGGAGGATAGTAAAATCAGTAAAATTTCTTTTTGCTATCTTCACCTTCCCTTCCTCTAATCAAACAAACTCACTTGTTCAATAGGACCAACCATGTAAGCCCTTTATCCTCGGAACATAGGCTGCTTAAAGCATGCCACTCACGTTGTAGTGAACTATCCCTCTATTAATGTTTGAAATGGCAGCATCACAAAGTAAGTCTTAATTTGGTTTTGTGACTTTTCTTTTAAGCTTTCAAGATTAAATTTGCAAAAAAAAATCAAACTTATAATTAGTAACCTAGTGCATAACGCATCAAGAATTAAACATCAATATTGTTATTAAATTAAAAGAAAAATCAAACATATAGTACAACGGATACTACTCAAATATATTTTGGATTCTTTTCGACCTATAGCAAGACGTTTTAAATATGGGATCATAAGGACCTGGTATGTACTAATTATGTTGCACCGGTTGGAATTTGGCCTAAAAACTCCTAAAACTGGATCCTGTTGGCCCCTCTAAAGGATTTTGATGTTATAAACATGTCTTTTAATTAAATGCTCTACAAGATAATTGCGTCAAACTTTTCAGAAATATGAGTAAGCTTTTCATATGATATGATTAAATTATAGTATTTATTTCTTTAAACATTGGTAGCCATGTTTGCGAAAATGTACATATAACTAAATGTGTCAAAATCAGGTTATGTTAAATAGTCATATAAATATATCAGTAAAAATAGGAGAAGGAATAAATGTATATTTGTGTAAAACAGTGCGACAATAAACATAGATGTGAACTTGGTAAGTACTTCTTTTTCTTGCAAGAGGAGAACTTAAATTAGAAGATACCGAACCATTTTAACAAATAAAATAGTTGTTCTAAATCTTCGAAGCTTACCTAAAGTTCATGACTGAAATATATTTAAATCATAGATGTAGTTGCAAAAGAGTAAAACAACTATTCTGAGGAAGAAAATGAGAAATGCAATCCTAACAAAAATTACTAAAAGTGTCGTAAAATAGCATAATATATCTATAAAAATATATCCATAAAAACGGGAGAAGGATTAAATGTATATCCATAAAAAAATGTGATAATAAATATAGATGTGAACTTGGTAAGTGCATTAATTTTTTTCTTGTAAGGGAAAAACTTGTATTAGATGACAAAGCATTAAAAATTGATAACCTTGAAAAGTCAAAAAGATGTAGTTTTCCTTACCAAATTTCAAAGAATAAATAGTTCATCCAACAATCGAAAGATTCATGAAAATATTACAGTGCATTTTAGATTCTTTTTTTTCCAAAAGATAAGGGAGTTGAATTTTAAGTAAACAAAAGAAGTCAAAGGAAATCTACATGAAAATATTTGGTGCTACAAAAGTAAAACAAATTCGTTGAGAAAGGAAAAATAGCATACCTGGGTAGAAGAATTTCAAAGTGTGCAGGCATTTTGTGTGCCGTGGAGGAGAATTTCAATAGAAAGAAGAATAGAGAGAGCAATAGTAAAATCAGGAAGAATTGGTGAAAACACAAATAACCAAAAGAAAACACCACCAACCTACAGTACTTCATGTTAGAAGTCTAAAGGGTGATCAAAATTGAATTTCTTGGTCACCTTCATCCCTTCATTTTTAAAATAATCTGCAAAATTAAAAAGTTTTTTTTTCAAAGAATAGGGTTGTCTATAATTTATCAAATCTACAAGAAAGAAATACATGAATGGATGAAAGAACCTTTTTTTATGAACCCAAGAGAAGAAAGAATCATGGTTGAAACCCTACTAAATGATGTCTCTTTATAATGTGGTTTCATATTTTTAACGTCTTGATTTTATTCGGGTGAATTTTGATGGATTCTCCATTATCATTGCTAAGACTCTGTTAATTGATGTATTTTTTTAAGTGGTGTTTTTATATATTTTCCGGTTAAATTCAGAGAAAATGCAAAAAATTAAAAAAACAGATAGATACAATTTTTGATCTCTCAGGATGCCATGTCACCAGGCATTAGTTCCATCTTTATATAGATATAAATATAGATAGATATAGATATATAGATAAATCCTCACTAAGAAAAAGATNATAAATCCTCACTAAGAAAAAGATATTACTAATATTAATGCAATAACTTAATAAAGGAAAAATAATATTTCATAATCAATTAAGTGTGCTTACATGATTTTGGAGTTAAGCATTTTTTTCCCTTGGCATAACTTGATCAATTGTCTAATACAGACATTATTTCCAACAACAACTTGATCAATGTGAGGATGTTATGTAACTTCATTAATTAACAGTTATGTAAACTTATACATTTTTTTATTTGTGATAACCACACTCAATTTAATATATGAATAAAACAACAAAAATTATAAGGTCAGAACCTATAAATCTCAAGAATGGATTCATTAGTTATTGAATACTATACCATTCTTGTGCTTATTTTAGGAAAAAATATTTGACAAAAGAGTATATATAAGCAGAATTGTACAAGTTTGAAGTCTACAAAGAACAAAAAGAAGATCCTAACAACTAAAAAAATTTGAGAAGCAGAATGTAATAGAAATAACTTAATAGTCTTTGAAATAAAATGTAAAAGAACACATGAAAGGGATTTCTGAATTTAGATATAGAATTAAATATCTCCTATAATTCTACCATTAGAAATCAAATAACAACAAATTAATCAATTTATTTGGAAAAAAAATATAAACCAGTAAATATGTTTTTAGAATAACTTTCCAACTATAGTTTCAATTTCAAATATTCACAAGTCGCCTTTAGTTTTCAAGGTGATGAAAGAAAAATATTAATCATTTTCTAGCAGCAGAAGCTATCTCCATCTCCTTTTCATTTGTTTCCATTTTATCTCTAAACCTAAGTGTCAGTCTTGTAATAGTCCTTGATTCTCATTACTATTTTAGCTCTAAATAATATTTAAATAGATTGTGTAACATAAGTATGACTTTTCAACTTCTTATTGAAATACAAGTTTTGCGATCATTCATATAAAAACTCCTTCAAATTGAACTTGTATTCTCTGCATATTTTCTTATAAACCTTAATCATACCTTTAACAACACTTTCTACTATCCTGTAATTTTTGGAGTAATGTGCCAAGGATCAGATGAATGTTCTTATCTAGCACAAAAAATATACTACGTCTTCCAATTGAAAGATTAAGGAAGTGCCTAACCTGCAGGTTCATGACCAAGAATGTATGGGAAGAGACCATCATGACCATTTGTGTTATTCTCCTTATTAATCAAGTATGTATATGCTCCTAACGGGTGTAGAGTTACATTATGAAGGTTCAGTATTAGGAATAAAGACTTACATCTATAACGTCACAAAACATTTTCCAAGAACAAAATTAGGAGGGAAAAAAATTAACTATAAACTGCTTACGGTAGAAGAAATGGTGTGGGACGATGAAATGCATATGTAGAGTATATTTATCTTTTTTAAGCCACCTGCATAATGAAACATGAAAATTAGACAAAATTGTCCTTTTTTACCAAGTACATATAGTCATCGAGGCCTCAGGACATCATCAAGCCTACATTATTCAGAATAAACTCCATATTTGCATACATCATTCAGAATAAATTCCTATTTTGTATTGTAAGTTGGATTTGGTAGTCATAACCTTCTTCAAAATATTGTGGAATTGACAGTTGAGCAATAAGACGATTGGAGTTCCAGGAAGAAAAGGAACACTCCTAGAAGATATAAATATTTTAAAAAAAAGAATAGACCCTGTAACCAAAGAAATAAAAGCTCCAGTAGAAGGAAACTTTAGTACAATACACACACACACAGGCTATAGGCATGCTGATATGGCATGCTGATATGGCATGCTTCAATGACATCCATTACTATTTATCTTTCTTGTGATTTTTTACTTTATTTACCTATTTCTCTAATAAATTTTTTTATTATATTTATCTGGTTATAATAGGATACAATGTTTATCTATAACTATAAAATTAATATCAATAAAGACAATAAAAATTTATGAAGATAATAAAAAATTATTGTAAATGAGGACCATGAAGAGTCACTCTACACTTATAGAAGAAAGGGGAGATGAAAAGGGGAGAGCAAACACTCTTTGCAGATATCTTTTTTTATAGATATCTTTCTTTGAAACAAGTTAACATCACTTTTTCTTTATAAATTTTTTTTTGCTCATATTCACATTGAGGGATTTTTATGTCTGCTCATACTCACACATAAAGGGTATTAGCAGAGAACACGCAGAAAATTTATGGCACATGAAGATAAATCACTTTTATTTTAAAAGAATTCTTTCAATTTTTCTGGATAAGAAGTAATGATCTATTAACGACTATATATTGATCTTTGTCTTTTTTTTCTCATTATTAGCATTAAAATTTTGATCTCATTTTATAGTGTAGATTTTAGAGTATTAATTGTTAGAAGTATACAAAAAGAACATTATTGGTGTGCTGAAATTAAAGAGAAAAAGTTATAAGATCGTTGTCTTTGATTTCCTTAAAAGTTTAAATTAGACATATTTGAACATTTCTCTTATTTGAAGATGTTACCTCTATTCACAGGAATTATTTTAGAGAGTGCGACACCCATAAAGATAAAAAAAATTTATAGGTGTATATCTCTATTATATTCTTATCACTTTATTTTCATAAAGTCGTGTTTAGAAAGTGTTTGTATTCTTAGATATGTATGAAACCTCTATTTGTTAAATTTGTGAAACTATTAGTATATTTTAATTGAGAAGTTACACACACACACACACACACACACATTGTTACACCCCGTAAGATTTTCGGCATCTAGATGGCCTACTCGCATGTTAGTTAAGCATATTTGAAAGTCATACGTGCTAGGAAAGGGCCCGGAAAAAGATCGGATGAAAATCCTGTCGAACCACCGCGGGAGGCGCCGAGGCAGAGCCCCTCCGCGATGGCACCGTGTCACGGAGGCGGGGCCACCGCGTTCGCTCCGTGACACGTTGGGCCTATCCAGGCCCAAGTATATAAAGCCCTCACTTCGGTTTGTGATGTTATTTCCATAAAATAATTTCCAGAAAACGTGAGAAACAGGGAGAGACGAAGGAGAGTAATATATAATCGTTTGATTACGCTG
>JACEIK010002578.1:117606-128463 GCA_018107945.1 Datura stramonium
CCACAAAAATTAGTAAATTGTCATAAAATTTGAACAAGGTAATGACCTTTTTGTATCCACTTTTTAGCATCATGACAATATATATCACTCTCTTCTTTTGCTTTTTGTCTGTTATTCTCGTGATTTTTAGTTCTTGTAGATCACCAATAACTTTAACCATGGCCATTGATCTCATACATTACTTTTGCTCTTTGTCTTTTTTAGAATATTTTTAGCATTTATATGTTTGAAAATATTTGATGTAGATACCTGATAGTAATATTTTATAACCAACTTAGGATTATCTACTCACTACCTTTCTTTCTTTTTTTTTTGGTAAAAAATTTAGGGGTCATGTGATATATATACTCATTAAATATTATATTAAAAGTGATAAATAAGATTTGAACTTCTACTAATAAAAGCAGATGAAGGAGTACAAAAAAAGGAACAAGGATGACTCTTGTATAGGTGGTGTGGGTCTTTCAAGTGTCGTGGGTCTTTCAAGTGTCGTGGGTCTTTCAAGTGTCATGTGTCTTAAATTAGAAAATGATTAAAATATTTCTACTTATGTCATTTCTAAAATTGATTTTTAAATAAAAAATAGTTTCTTTCCCCAACTTGGATAGACATAATAAAATCAAGAGTCATTTTTTAAGTCTAAGTTGGAAAAATTGGGATACCAAAAAAGGCTATCATAACTTTTTATTTTCTATTTTGTGCAAAAGTATTAAATATATGAGTTGTATCTTCCCTGTTTAACTTAATAATGTTAGGATAAATTATTTTACCTCAATCAATAAAGTCTCATTACAAAAACTATAAACCCTTATCCTAAACAAACTTAAGATAGCTATACGAATCATCACTGTATCCATTGTTTTTTATTTATGATTACAACCTAATTGCTCTGACCCTCTATAAAATGTTGTTGCAACTGTGTTGAATTTTTTTAATTTTAAATATATCTTTTGAAGGAGAATATTGTCAAGATAAGAGAATATTGTAGATTTGTTGGTTCAGTAATTTTATATTACAAACCTATACAAGTCCTGATAAAATATTTATCCGGTAGTTGAGTTCTTTGTGTAAGAGTTAATAGTCGTCTGGCCAAGCATGCTCTTTTTCTTTGTAATTAATAGAGAAGCAAATTTGTTATGACTTTATGTGCATACTTTTTCATTACGTCGTACAACAACTTTACTTTTTTGCTAACACAAAATTTAATAGTTAAGTATAATCTCTTCAGTAATTGATTAGCCTGGAGTTATATCTATAATTTGTTATAGGTTATGAGAATTATCTTAGCGTCCTAAGTGAATATCGAGCTGCTTCACATGACTACTTTACACTAAACAGATCTTTTTGTAGTATTAAACTTTCAACATATTTCATCCTTCGGCAATTAAGCTGATAGTAGTGTGAAGTTGAATTCTTTATCCTTCTGCAGTGTCGGTGGTCAAGTCTATCACGTGATCAATGATGCACTTTCAAAGTTTAGCTTTGAAAACAATAAAGGTGATATCTATCTAACTAAGGTGTCTACTATATACTTTTATTGGTAACTTTACAAACTTATTTAATTGTATATGATGGTGTCATTTTCTATGCCTAAATGGGTAAAAGATACTTGCTAGAACATCTCACTCATCAAAATGGACCTAAGGATTCATACATAAGGTTATGCAATCCATTCAAATTATGAAATCTAATCATTCAGGGTTGCATATATCTGTGACGTGAAAATGTAACATGTATTTTATTTTGTGATATGTAAAGCATTTTTTTTGTGTCATTTATTGGAGAATTTTTTTTTCCATGGTGTCATCTTTCATAGAAAATTCCTCTTTAGTTGAAGTGGCTAGAGAATTTGAAAGTTCTAGCAGCATTATCATTTATATTTATTTTTTATGTGTTTGTTGGTTTAGTTGGATTTCTCTTATCGATAATATATATTAATATTTTTCAGATTTGGCGCATAATGGCAGTGCAAAGACAATGCAAGTATCAAAAGAAATTATAAATATTAAGAAAAAGGTTGCTATTTATATACCCTAGATACTTTTCACCCTAACGAGAAGAAAAACGGTTATATTATGCTTATGGAGTTACAATTAAGGGTTGTGGTATCTTTTTATTTATTAAGATTATTTTGAAAATAATTTTATGCGGGAGCAATGATGGAAAAAGTGTCTATTTTATATTGATTTACTATAATTTTAGAAACTCTTTTATTGCGGTTATATTACTTTATAATACATTCAAGCTTTACTTAAAAAAAGATTTGATTAGTTTAGACTTTAGACATGTATTTTATAGGTGAAAATTAGTTAAAGTATTTTTCATGTTTCTTCTATTTCTATGGACTAATTTATATTATATGATCAACTAATCAAACTGACTTCTACTTTAAAATGACCGCGCGAAGCGCAGGTAAATATATATAAGGAGGTTAGATGAATGCTGATGTGGTATGCTTCTAAGGCCTCCATTCTTATTTTTCTTTTTTCTGGTTTTTTAAACTATTTTTTTCTGTTTAAAATTATTTTATTAACTCATTTGTTTAATTATTGTTGTCATTTAATGTTATCTAATTAAATGGTTTAATCTGATAAGAATTCAACAAAATAGTTTTTAAAAAAAATTAAAGCATCACAAACACGATTAGATAGACAGTGAAACAGACCTAATAACTCTCCGCATTATTAGATGATCGGTTAATATTCATATAACTTACCTTCATTATGCCTCTACTAGTAACTGTTCATTTCCTCAATAACACACCCCTCCCTTCCGCTGCCATCATATATTTAGTCCTATCACTGCAGTGGCTTTGTGGCAAATTCATATACCTAAATCCTTCCCTTTAGTGGAAATGATGCACCACATTGAGAAGAGTGGTATCCAAAGCATCGGGGCGTATGATTGAGTTGTGTTTCTCGGGGATCTTAAGACGACAAGTATATCCAACAATGATACCTTGAGAGGGAGCTGAATTCAGACCAGATGGTCCAAAGCTATGGCAAATAGTTCTGATCTCTGCAATTCTTGGTGATGATGATTGATTTTACACGAGGGATCGAAGGGAGTGTTGTCCTGCATAGCCTGTCCTTCTCAAACCTTGATGCCCTGGTGTAGAATATGGAAAGTAGAAATATTCATTCACATCCATGAAAGATATCCAATTACATTCTTGCTTTGCTCTAACAACACAATGCAAAAAACCTACTTCTTGAGTCTTGATCCATGGCACAAACATCTCATGTGACATTATAATTCTCTATCTCAAGCTCTTTGAAATGGGAGTTTCATTGGGATCTATATTCATATGCTTGTAAATCTATATTTATTTTCTTTGAAATAATTAAATTTGTAGCAGAGCATTAATTTATGACACTAAGTTCAATATTACATCCAAATTGATAAACTATCTTTTTTAGATAGACTTATTTTTTTAAAAAAAAATATTTAATGAATGTATGATGTGATCATTTATTACTTTCTTTCCTAAATTTATAAGATTCTACCATCATGTTTATTTGTAAATTTCTCTTTGGAATACTTTTGACCTCTTATTGATTTTATTTTGGGAGGGAGAACAATAATATCGGGATGTGAAACGAAAGAGTAAATTAATCAATATCTTTAATTGTATGTGAATTTCAAATGAGATTAAGATTATTCTTCATTTGTCAAAATGTTATTTCATGAGTTCTCTTCTAAAGTATGACTAACTAATCTGAAAACATGACCAAGGGTCTCTTGCATACAAGATATTGATTATTTTCTAATAATGTCAACTTTTCATACATATTTGTGTTCCTTGAGAGCCTTTTATCATTTGAATTATTTCTATGTGTCATCTGCTATGAACTTGTGGCCTTCTAAAATTGTGTTCATACTTTTCACTTTGGCTCAAAAGCAAATTTTCTAGATATTTCTAGACTTTTCATGTCTTTTTTTAATCATTTATGTTACAATGACTATCGCTACAAGTGCACTTGTGTCAACAAACTATATGAATCATATGATGCTAAGCAAATTATTATAGAGTCAGCTCTTTCTTCTTCTTTTTATTAATCAAATTTGAGCTCAAGGCACTTTTATTATAAGCAAAACAAAACTACAGAGAATCATAAACACAAAAAATGAAAGCTAATAAAATTAAAAAATAGGACAGCCAAATAACATAGGCCTGTCTTCCCCCTGATCCGGCCCATAAGACCCTAACACTATATCCGGTCACTTTCACCCTAAAACATAGGGTTCCCTAATTTGCTCAATGTAGCTCCCTTTCCGATGGCTCCTTCCTTCAACTTCCAGACGGTTCGATTCTTTCTATGGGTGATTAATATCATTCCTCCACTCGTCGATTCTTCAACCTTATAGCTCACGGAGGTAAGCTCCATTCTTCTTGTTAATGCTAGAATCTTCAAACTGTTGACCCAACATTTTTCAGGCGGAATCAGTGAACTCCAGAGGTGCCTGATAGGTCTTGCATTCCATTCACAACAGAGTGAAAATGGAGAAGATTAGTGCTCCAAAGTTTCGCTAGTGACTCATCTGTTATCCGACTAGTAGTGCCTTTTTTTGTGTTTTTGCTCTGTTCTAGTGGTAGACTAGGCAGTATCTTAGTTATGAAACTAATGGTGGTGTCGCTTTTGTAAATATCCATAACTTAAGACATGTATATTTTGCTCACCCATGATGTCTATATATGCATATAATATTCCTTATTCTGATTCTGAGATTAGGAATCTGGGCTTTATCTATGTTTAGAATTATTCTGCTAGTAGCTGGTAATTCTTGGAAAGTGTTGTAGGTACATACACCTTCTTTGTTAAAAGTACTATTTTCAATGCTATCTGCCAAGTGATATGCTTCTCTGAATATATGTTGTACTTCTATTTGTAGTCTCTTTGTCATATCCTTCGCCTCCTCCAACAATGTCACAATTTCCCATAGGGAATTCCAAACTCCTGTTAGAATCCTTTGTAGGCTTAATGAATCTATTTCTAAAATGATATTGGATCTGTGGGTTCTGATGCAATACCTAAGTGCAGTCCATATTGCCATGGTTTTTTCCTTCATAGTGGTAGTAATTCCTATTTCATGTGCTTCAGCATAAATTAGATAGGCACTTTCTCCTGGGTTTTCCCTTGAAGCTCCATCAATGTTGCACTTAATCCAATTGTCCTGTGGGAAACCCCATTTAATGGCCTTGTACTAAAGTCTACGAATATACATGGACAAAAATTTCACCATCTACCCCCACTTATCTGGGATCTTCATCCATGGATAAGTGGTCTTGAGGTAATATTGGACTTTCTGTTGAATGAGCTCCCTTAGTATGAATAGATTCACCTCCTTTCCATGCCTCCTGACATTTCTCCTCCTCCATAGCTCCCACATGATCATGGCCAGAATGACTTTCAGGGAAGTTTGTACCCTAGTGGGAGCTTCATGAGTCCACCATCTGATAATCATTTGGTGCAAATTAAAGTTCTCCATTTGAATACTGTTGTGCCCAAGTGTACGCGGTTATACAAGTAATACAGTGGCCCTTTTTAAGAGTCGGATGTTGAGCCCACAGGGACTGGATTAATTCAGTGAATATTCAAGTTCAAGTGTTAATTTAATCTTCACAAGTGTTGATAGAAGATTTTTCGGGAAATTCTAATTAAGTCTAGGGGTGATCACAAAATACTCGAGAAACGATACAAGAAGCAACTTGAGTTAAGGCCTAATAATCATGCAATGCTACAATTCACAATGATTCGAGTATGAAAACCTCAGTTGTTGTCTCACATAATTAAAATGCAATGTTCACGGTCTTTCGAGTCTCTAAACACGACAAACTAGTCTCACACCTACATCATTGAATGGGATGTGACGTCCTAATTCGTGAGCAATTCAACTACATGGATGTGGTTTACGGAGTTCGTGCCCTTGATTATAGACTTTCGTACCTCTAATCATTTAACCTAACTTAGCTTCACAACTACTAATGAGCGGCGATGTGACAATTTTAAGTTTGTGTATAGCTCATCCCATTCTAGTAACCAAGCAAGTCAAATTAGGTATAATTTCTATCCTAATCGCGAATTCTATCGTAAAGATAAGAACTAGCTCCCTACATTCTTATGTTCTAAACTAGGGTTACTCTTTCGAGCTTTTACCTAAGCTTAACGATTCATTTTCATGGTGATCAAGCACAAAAATAATAATAATAAAGAATGTAAGACAAAACAACAACTAAAACTCAAACCAACAAAGAATTCATGTATTTACAATCATATCATGTAGCCTCAACCCTAGAGGAAGGGTTTTAGCCACTCATGTTCATAAAAATACTTAAAAACATGATTCAAGTAGAGTACTTACAAGAATAGATAAAAGAGAATAAAAATTAGTGAACCCCAGGTAAAGTTCTTCCTTTCTCCATTCGCCCCTTTTTGTCTCTCCAAAAATATTTCGTGATAAATGAATTTAGGAGCTAAGTGTCCTATTCACATTAAATGGAAAAATTACAATTTTGGCCGGCCATGGACTGCTTCCGTGCCACGCTGTCCATCGCGAAGCAGCAACTCCGTGGCACGGGGCTGTCGCGCATGTCCACTGGAATTGTCCCTCGGCAGGTTTGTAGTGAAGTGCCTGCGCGTCGCCCGGCGTGGCACGACCCAACTCACGCGCGACGCCTAGTGTGACACGACCTGTAACACGCAGCAGTTCTTGGCGTGGAACAGCACCTAGCACACAGATCTACCGGCGTGGCACGCTGGCAGTGTGACATTGATATTTTCGTGCACATTTCATGCAATCTTCCTCCCACTCATTCCAGCGCTTCATCTTGTTTGTGCATCATCAATTTTAAGCCCCTCCTCACATTTTTCACCTATAAAACAAAGAGCTAATCACATTGGTTAGTTTATGCATGAAATTATACAAAATCACATGAGAATATACTCACTTAATTTGGCAAACACGACTAAACTAAGTTATAAAATGGCACTTGGGCACGTAATTATTCCTAAGATCAAATACCTGCATCAATAGAAAACTACTTTAATAGATTTTGGGCTATATTGGTTGTTAGAAATAAATGGGCATTATTTCCTGTCTTGGAGAATCACAGCAATAGCACCTGACACGACTTGAATATGCAACTTTCTCAAGTTATCATCTATAGGTATCCTCCTCTTCCAAACTCTCCCTAGGAAAAATCCAATTTTGAATGGTAGCCTTTTCAGCCATATATTGTACTCCAGTCCACCTTTTCCCTTCTCTTTCTTAGTAAATTGTAGGCTGACTCTACTGTGAATACCCCTCTTGGATTGCCCGTCCACCATGCCTTATCATTCTCACATTGTTCCCTTGGTAGGATGTTCTCCAAGATATGTGTTGTCATTTCCTGTGAAATAGTATTTATCAATTTCTGATCATCCCACTATTGGCCATTGTGAAGTCTCTGACCTCAATTTCATCCTCTTCTACCCTATTTTCCTCTGTGAAATACAATGCCCCCTGTTGTATCCAATTATCAAACCAAAAACTTGAACTTTCACTTTTAATTTGCCACCAAATCTCCTATTCCACCTCCTCTCTTATGTTGATCACTCTCCTCCAAGTATTAGAAGCTCTCATACCTCTAGCAATGATAGGATGTAGCTTCTTACAATACTTATTCCACATATAGGTACCCCATAGAGAACCAGTAGAAAGTTCTAAAGTTCCACCAGAGTTTGGCACTTAAAGCCCTTGATATATCATGTAGGGATTTGAAGCCTAGCCCTCCTTCCTCCTTTGGATAAGCCATGTCCTCCCAAGAAAACCCAATGCTTCCCTTTTATTCCTCTGTGATCTACCCCAAAAAAATTTAGTGAAGATCTTATGTCGTTGATTCAAAACCCATTTTAGTGGATTTATGCTGACAGAAGATAAATAGGCATGGATAGCAACACATGTGAGATTAGTACATATCTGCCCCTAAATGATAAAAACTTATTCTGCCATCCCAAAATCCTTCTAGAGATCTTCCTAGTGAACTCCTCATAGTACACATTCTTCTGTCTTCCATAAAAAATGGGGCAGCCTAGGTAAATGAATGGGAAAGAATCCTGATTTACCCCAGTCCATCTTTTCAGTTTAATCCCTATAGCCATAGGTGTTTTTCATGAATATAGAAGAAACACTTATTTCTATTGATCAACTGTCCAGAAAATTTCTCATATATGCTCAATATGTCCATTATTTTCCTAACAGATTTCTTCTCCCCTGAGCAAAATAGTATGTATCATCTGCATAGGATAAATAATTAATGTGGAAACTCCACTTTGATAATCCATAGCCTTTGAATTCTATATCTTCCTGCAATTTATTTAGACCCCTCGCTAACACTTCTGTTGCAATGATGAATAAAGTAGGAGATAAAGGATCTTCTTGCTTTAATACTCTATAAGACTTGAAAAAATCATGAGATTGCCCATTTATAAGGACGGAGTACCAATTATTGGAAATTAGCCTTCATACCATATCTATGATGACCTCTGAAAAACCAAATTTCCTCAACACTTTGAGTAGATAAATCCATGATACTGTAATACTCTGGAAGTACCTAAGAGTAGACTCGAGGGTTGAGAAATTAAATCTGCAGAAAATAGGGAAAACGTTGCAGGACGGGAGGTTGTAACGACCCGTGGTTGGAAACCACGAGACGTCATAGGTGGTCGTGGGTTGGGATCTCAGGTTTCCCTGGTGGTAACAACGGATGGAAACAACGGACCATGAAGCTTGTAACAGACCATTGTATTGGTCGTTGGTAGGAAGGGAAGGAAGGACCAGTGGTGACAACGGGAGGTTACAACGGGTCGTTGTAGGTGACAACGACCCCTCCTGTCAGTCGTGGTTAGGTCATCAGTCAAGGGAGCAGTGCAACCAACAGGTGGTTATAGCGGGTCGTTGAAGGTAACAACGACCCGTCCTATCAGTCCTTGTTTGAGAAGCTGAAATTTTGAGGAGGTCCAGGGCATTCAACGGGTGGTGACGACGGGCCATTGTATGAAACAACGACCCATTCTGAGGGTCGTGGGTTCCAGTTCGGCCAGATTTTAAGTTTTCTTCAGGGTATTTTTGTAAACTCATACGCTTTTAACTCCTAAACTATGTCGTTTTGGGTTCTACCTTGCACGATTTTAAGGGCTTTTCATGCCTAAACCCTCACTCTCTCAACTCTCCTTCTTCCTCCTCTCTTCTCAAAATTTCTAGGGTTTCATTAAGGTGTTCTTCAATCTTTAAGGAAGTTTTTTAAGTGGAATTTTTGTCCTCCAGGTATTCGAGTCTTTCAACAAGGATATTCTTTCATCCTTGTGTCCCAAAAATATTTTTAAAATACCTGTTTTTGATAAATCTAGAAAGCATGATATAGGGTTTGTAAAAAAAGGGTAAATTCTTCTTTATTTATCTTAAATGCTAAAATCTACTGCGATTATAAATTTAATTTGATTATTAATTGATGGTTTATCTTGAATTATGAAATATAGGTTGAGAATGTATGAGTATATTATGTTCTTCATAAATTGATTTGAGTATTGGATGGGATTTGTTCATTTCTCCCTTGATTATCGTAGAAATTCATGAACATGATAGAATCGTGAAAATATTGTATAATTATCCCTAATGACTTGATTATTATATTGATGACCATATTGGATTGAATAGGATTTGTGGGCTTGAGTAATTGAAGTAAATTATGTGTCATCAAAATATTTTAAATTTAATTGATTGGGCATGACAAAATTGCATCTCCATTGTTGAACTATAAAGCTTGGGAGGATTCTATATTATTTTCTTTATTAAAAATCATTTTTATAAAATCTTAGAATCTAAAATGTCTGTGGCTAAAGAGTTCATAAAAGGAGTGCTCGTGACAAGTGTGTGAAATGGTTGTGATGTTACACCCCGGAATTTCTTTTTTTTGATAATTATTTGATGTTTATATGTCATACTAAGGGAATTATGGGTTGTATGTTGTCCGTAGGTGAGGAGGGAAACATGTGCAAAGGGAAAAGCGAAGAGTATGTGAAGTTTGTAAATAAGGGTCAACTTTAAATGGACATATCTCCAAATATATAATGATTCATAGGTCCTATAGCCTATCAAATGAAATATATTTGAGTCTAGTTTACAGTGAAAAAAATCATTCGTTAATCGAAGTTCAGAGTAAAAAGTTATGCTCGTTTGAAGACAATACTGTCGGCTGGAAAAACGCCCATGCGCGTGGGCGCTGAGACAAGCAGGCAGCGGCGCGCGTACACGAGGGCACGTTGCACGAGCGCCACATGCGGGCACCGCCCAACCTGCCTATATGAAGTAATTTTGAGCTAAAAAGCTCATTTCTACTTTGTTTCACCTCATTTTTCTTAAAATTCGCAGAATTAAGAGCTCTATCCAATGGTGAAAACAAATTCAAGGTAATAAATTGTATGGATAGGTCAAATTTCCTTATAGTCCAAGCTTGGAAAGGGTTTCTTATGTCATGAGCTTCTAATCGTCGAGTTGTTGCATTTTTGGCTGCCAAGATGCTGCATTTTTGGGAAGTAGGTAGGTGAAGTTCTACCCCCATATTGGTGAGAGTTGAGTACAAAAGGAGGTGCTGTTTTTACTCTTTAAATTATCATGAATTAATAAGTTATGTTGGAAGTGAAGTTCGAACTTATGTGTTGCTTGGGTGTGTGTTGTTGTTGCAGTTTCGCAGCAGGGTTGCTACATTTTTGGAACGGAATTTAGCTGAAGAGGAACCCCATATGGGAAGGGGTTATACACAAGTGAAAGGTAAGTGTTCCTACTTGGTTTATCCGCTCAAATTCGCAAGCTAAAGTA
>JACEIK010002578.1:146303-204744 GCA_018107945.1 Datura stramonium
TTATATGTATATTATACTTAAATTCAAAACCTATACATTTGTTGGCTATTTTGCAAACTAGATCACAAAAGGGATTGGACTGTAATTATCCCTGCATTTTATTATATACAAGTTCCACTGATTTAGTAAGCAATGCTTTGTAAAATCAAAGGGGAACAAAGTATAATTTCAACCTTGATTATGATTCTGTCAAGTTCTAACTATTTATATTCTTGCAGAACTACTTAATTTACTGTTATTTGTTAACAAAAAGTCACAGGCAGCCTGTCTGAAGACAAATACTTTTAAAAAAAGATTTGGTAAGCGATATAAGCAAGTCTTTATGCTCTGAAAGAAATTAAATTTATTGAATAGAATTAACCACCTCATCTAAAAGTTAAGATGCTAGAGAGAAACACTTCTATTTATTTATTTATCTACAACACACCCCTCACGTGCCAGCCCTGATTCTTTTTCTTGGGTCGAGCACGTGAAAATAATTTAGTTTTTGGGTGGTGGTGAGACTTGAAGACCAAACCTTTGTTTGCTCCAATACCATGCTAAATACTGGTGAAACCTTAGTTAAAAGCTTAGACTGTTGAGAGAGGAAACACTTTCATTTATTTTTTTCGGTCTACCAACAATATTCACTAAATATAGGAAATTACAATGACCACATAGTTCAATATTAAATTGTTTATTGCAAGTTCACATACATGTAAGGGGTAATTGCTGGCTGAGCTGAAGTTTTAGTTGTGTACACCATTATATGCTTATTGGATTTTCACTTGCAGAGACTTTACCTGATTAGTTTTGAATTCATTTTTCCGCATTCTTTTAACTCTCTTGCAGTGACTCTTTCCTGCATTTGGGATGCAGTTCGCACATGTCAGATGATACACAACAGTCACCTTATCACTAACCTGATGTTCTTCTCTTTAAGCAGGCACAGGCTGCCCAGGAAAGCGTGACTAATTTCCAAAAACTTGATCTAGAGTAAATTTCATGAGAAACATCCGTATTGAACCCAAAAAATAGAGCCATCAGAGTAAATTTGGACCTGTTCACGTAATTCTGACATTCCAGCAACCAGCTTTTCTGTCTCCCTGTTCTCATAGAAGTTTTCAAACCTGAAAAGACAGATGCAAGATTAAATTACCATAGAACAGGGAGCATCCATCTTTGGCAAGACAAGTGTTCGTAGTTATTACCATCTGAGTTGCTTAAGGAGGCTAATATTCTCATATGCAAGTCGAGTCAATTGTGGATTTCGTTCAGCTCTGGCCTGAAGTATCTGAATGTCGTCTTCTAAAGCATTATTTTCTTCCAGGATAAAGCTGTCTGCAGAAATTATTCCATTTCCAAGTGATTCCAATCGGTCAATTTTTTCGTCTCTGAGCTTTATTATCTCCTTACTAAGTTGAACCTCTTCTTCTTGCTGATGGACCTATAAAACAATCCTTAACTTTTATCAAACATGCTACTATATTTAAATATCAATCTCTTCTAAGGTGCACTTTCTAATAACACAAGGTGCATAAGAGATGTCATAATTATTCGTACCAAATGTTTCATCTCTTCAATTTCAGCCTCTAATCTCCTTACTTCCATCTCAGCCAATTTCGCTCTCCTCATGGCATTGAGCAAAGTTTCTTTCAGATAATGCAACTGCCATTGATTCATGGGACAATATTATACCTGGTCTTGATGCTAATAGAGAAATATTTGAAAGAGTAGAAGACTACCGAGTTACTTCTTCCATGTTGTTGATCACGATCAGTGAGCATATCCAATTCCTCAGACAGGTCAAAGCTCTCAGGACAGTCACCCAAGCTGAATTGATCTAAACATGGAACACTTTCAGCAAAATAATTCTCAGATCCCTGATGCTTCAGTAGAAAGGACAACTGACCCTGTTCAACAAGTTTTCATGTATACTTGAGAGCATTGAATATTTTACATGTTCCATATACAACATAATATTATACACCTTTAATAGAGCATGTTACATGCCTTCAGTTGTTGGATTTGCTGCTGCAATGCTGAAACATCACCTGAAGCATCTTCGTTTATTTTAGCCTAGAAAATAATAGGTGAAAACTTTAAAAGCTAAAGATTTTTGGTTTCCAAACAAAAGTTAGCATAGCCTAGAAAATATAGCTCAGAATTTTTATAATTAAAAAATTTTGGTTTTTCCAAACAAAAGTCAGCATATATTTGGAAGTTCGTACATTGTTCTGAATAAGTTTTGCACGCTGAGCAAACTTTATAGTGCTCAGTGTCTCACTGGCAGAACTGCAGAGAATAAAAACTAGTCATAATAACACCACAATTGTGTTTTCAAAATTGACAGCAGAGATTATCCTGTTACCAAATAGATGGACTGATGGTGGCGATTACTGTTGTTTTCGAGTTCCCACCTAGAGAATCCTACATCAAGGAAGGAAGTAAAAGATAGCCTTCTCTTTGAGAAATTCAATAATAATTTGATATTCCAGTATTCTCTATGCCTAATAGTCATAAGATAATTCTCACCTGAAGGAGAAAAGTTAGCCTAGAGTCCCTGTATGGAACGTGTCTATGTTTTCCATGTGCCAAATCCACCAAAGACATGATGACAAGTCTGCATGCATAGACAAAGCACAGTTTAGAACAAAACATAGCCAAGTAGGACAGCATAATGCTGGCTTCAAGATCACTTCAAAATGTTGTCGGAAAGAGATCAGTAACACAAAGCATAAGAGCATTCTACACAGGATAACGAGACCCTGCAGTCTATATTTTTCCTTTTGAAATTTAAAGCAGCTCCGCCTTGTTAACTTCTAGCTGTTTAAATAAACTTATTACTTGCTAAGTAACTCTTCCATACAGAATTATGCTAAGAAAAAAGACTGGAAACTAAAGCATATGCTTAATCTTCTAAATAACGAATGTATTCATATTTTTTTGCATAATTCTCTGTGAAAGAGTATTTAGAGCATGAGAATGCTCAAAAATAAAAATTGTAAATCACATTAATCAATGACAAAAGACGATTTCAGTTTGTCCATTAAAGTTAAAAAATAAAAATAAAAAGACTAAATTTGACTATGAGCGGACAAATTGCCCAGAAAATCACAAGTTGTAACAAGACAGCCCCTCATTTTGAGTTTAGCTCCCCCTTTCATGTTTTGAGACTTCCTATAGGTTCATATTATGTTTTGGGGTTGGGAACTGAGGGGCTTGGGAGTGTTTCGGCATGTTCTAGGCTTAAAAATCATAGTTGGTGCATCGCTGCCTGGTGCGTCACAAATGCGGACACCAGGCTCACATTTGGACCAGAGCTGATGGGAAGGGGTTTCCATTTGCTGCTGGTTGTTTGTTTTTGTGGAGGTCGCACTTGCGATGACCTAGCACATTTGTGATGGAGCCCTGGGCTGGCTAGTCACCTTTGCAGGCTCCTTGTCTGCAATTATGGTCCCGCATATGCAAAAGCGCAGTCACATTTGCGATCATGACATGTAGAATAAGAGGCTCATTTTCAGGATTTTTGACATTTTATCACCATTTTTGGAACGAAAATAGTGGGGAAAGTTTAACTTGGGCTCATCATATAGCTCCAAGGTAATGATTCTACACTTACCCATGTTGATGATACATGATTTTTTCAAGATTTTAGCCATTAAAAGTATGGATTTGAATGTAGAGAGTGGAGATTTCTGGACTAATCCATATAAATGGTAAAATGATAAGTTGAGCAAGTAAATAAACTCAATGTGGATCTAATTACAGATTTAGACTCGTAGGGTTATGGGTAACCCGGAAATGTATTTTGTTTCGAGGTTTGATTGTGTGCTCGGGGTTGACTTTCAATTGACTTTGACCTAGACCGCGTATTAAAATATGAGATCGAGCCCAATGGGTTGCATGCCCAAGGCAACTTTTTGTAGATCGTGCCTCCTCCTTGTAAGTTGTACCAGTTTGTGCCTGGCTTTATTTGACGCCATTAATTATTCTTTTGAATGGAGTTGAGCCGTTTGGGAGGTTTGAAGCGTGAAAAAACAATTTTGGAAGGTTAAGGCTATGGTTGGACAAAGGTAAGTTAAGACTTCAACCTCAATAAAGGAATTTTCCCAAATTGATATTGTTTGACATATACTTCATATATGGGGGTACCATATGTATGAGGTGATGAGTAAATATACGAATACAAGAATTATACATACGAGTTTCACATATGTTATTTTGTGCATATATTGATATTTTTGTGTCATGACTAAGTTGTGCATTCCCACATGCTAGTATATTGTTATAGGTATCTTCCATATGCCAGTTTGACACTATAGATTACATGTAGGTCAGATTACATGCACAATACAAATGTATGTCTATCCACATAAGTGGTTGTGGTTCACATTCATTTGTGTTCAGTGATATTTGGCACGTGAGTTGTCCATGACGTGCTGAGTTATCCACGTTCAGATGATTGAGCCTCAAGCCCCAGTTATGGTGTGTGGAATAGATATGTCCCCATGAGTCACTGTTACTTCTAATGCCATGTTTCATGAAAAAACGAAGAACATTGAGATAGATTATCACTTCATTAGAGAGAAGATTGAGTCTGGATACATCGCTACAAGTTTTGTCAACTCAAAAGATCAACTGACAGATATCTTCACAAAATTACTCCAAGGATCCAGAATTGACTATATTTATGACAAGCTAGGAGCATACGACTTATACGCTCCAACTTGTGGGGGAGTGTTAAATATAGTAATTGGATATTATAGATATTACCATTACATAGTATAGATATTGGAGTGTTATATATGGTATACTTAGATAGTGTAGATATGAGAATATCCCCAAATCACAATAATTAGGCAATTAGGAGATTGTGTAATATTCTTATTAGTTTCTTTCCTTATTTACATTCTATGTAACAACTATTTAATCTCATTACCTTGAGGGAATAATCAAGTAATCAATTCTCAAATTCTCTTCTCTTCTCCTTCTCATCTCAAATCCAAATAAGCACATATCTAAAATATTTCAGTTAAGTCATATTGGCATCATAAAAAAACAAGTATATCTGCAAATAGTTGGTGCAAAACCCTCACGATACCATGTCCTTCCACCATTGCACGGGAGCCCCTCAAATATTCCATGGTCGCTGCTCTATCCTTCATGTTATTCAAAGCCTCCATAACTAATATGAATAACATGGGAGATAGCGGGTCCCCTTTACGCGATTCTCTTGAACTACCAAAACATCCACACAAGGGCTGCCATTTACAAGAACTGAGTACCTGACCTTGGAGATATAATACTTGTTCCACTTCCTCCATTTGCCTCTGAAACTCTCCTTCGACATAATGAGATCTAGGATTTCCCAATTTCCTTGATCATAGGCCTTCTTGAGATCCAATTTGCATAAGATACCAGGATCCCTTTGTTTTCTTCTGGAGTCAACCATTTCAGTTGCCACCAAAGCTCCATCTAGGATCTGTCCACCCTCCACAATAGTAGTTTCTGAAATAGACACTATCTCGTTCAATACCTTCTTAAATTTATTGGAAAACACCTTAGAAATAATCTTACAGATGTTTCCCACTAGACTAATAGGTCTATACTTCTTAATGTTTGTTGCTCCCTCCCTTTTTGGTATGATGACAATGAATGAAGTGTAAAAGACTTTTTGCAAAATGCACCCCTCTTAAGATATGTGAGCGTTATTTTAACCAAAAGTTCAAATGAATCATGTCATTCACTATTGTGATGTCTCAATTTTGCATTTTTGTGATACCCAACTTAATGAAGTGCAAATTGCATCATGGGAATAGGTCCTGTTCCTAGTGGGAAAATTAGTGTCCGACATCAATTCAAATATATAGACAATTATATAGCCAACCCTAGCTAGTTAGGGATTATAGTGTAATTGATTGATTGATATATGTACATCTAATGTGGGGTTTATCATAATTCATACCAAGATGAGAATTAGAATTTCAACAAGGATCACTAATAGGACGATGTTTATCTTCTTTTGTAATGTTGCTTGGATCTTGTAACTTCTCAAAATTCACGAGTGCAATGTGCCACTACTAAGAAACTCAACTGTACACATCATGTTAAATCCACTGCCTAATTCTTTCCCTCAAATTGATGCCCATTTTTGGACAGAACGTTCGTCTACCACTTTCAGTCACTCAACGGCAGTCCACAACCTTTTTTCATGCAAATTCTTGAAATTGTTCGTACATATATTTTGCTTAATTAGTCATTAATGTCCCGATAAAGATTCATAATTACACTTCCTACATTATTAAAAGGTAAAGGACTTATCATGTAAATTAAGAATAGTATAATGATGAGAATTAAGAATGTGGGATCTAAAGGAGTAAATCAAAGCATGTAACAGGTCATCCTGAGTGATCATCTAACCCGCTGAGGGGGGAATTAAAAAAGAACAAAGAAAACAAATACATGATATAGTAATTTCAGCCCCCAATTTACTCAAGATTATCTTATGATTATCATTACCCAAGAGTCGATAAAGACTTGTTTATATTTGCAGCTTCTTTCAAACGGTCTCCTTCTGCGCCAGAGCTTTTCTGCCTAGATAATCAGAAATCGTGTAAGCTTTTATTTTTTGAGTAAGAAGAAATCATGTAAGCTTGAAAACACAATTGACTGAGATTATACGCTATTGAAGTCTAAAATTACCTTTCAGAGCCAGCTAGATCTACTAGGTTTAACCTTCCAAATCTAAAGTGCTTCATCGAGTCTTTCTCCCAGCAACTCTCAATGTTGCAAGTGAAAACACAATGAGATCGACTGCTCTCAGAATTCATATGAGTAGCTGCCATTTTTCTATTTGCAGCCCCCTGTGGAAGACAAATTAAGTCATCAAAATAATTCTCTTATGAAAAGTGCTTAGAGACTATGTTGCTAAATCCTCCAAAAGTGAGATCGGTTATGTTTAGGATCCTCAAAAAATATTTGGAGGATCTAACACGGGTGCACCTGCATTTTTGGAGGATCCAAGAAACATAGCTTAGAGATGAAGGTTCAGCATTAGGTTTCACCTGTAACAAATTTCTGAGAACATCACCAACAGAACTGACACTAACTTCAGTGAGGTTTTCAACATATACACCTTTCTTCATGTCTTCTCTTAGCTATCATATGTCAGCATATGTAGTGACTGTTCCTGTATGAATGTGAAATTCAACAACAATTGTCATAAAATAAAATTGAACTTACCAGCAAATTAGTTGATGAAGGCTCAAGGAGGTCTGTTATCTGCTCATTATATATCTCTAAGAAAGAACACTTGCAACTATACTTCAATCTCTCATTCTTTCGCTTGTCCTCTTCCTAAAGGCATTAGAATCCCGAAAGGCATTAAAACTAGTCATGTGAAGTGTGAGTAAAGCTAAATGATCTTTCTTTCATATCTAACCTCTCTAATTCTAGTAAATAAATACTCAAATATACGAGGAGTGATCCCACATCGTTCGCTTAGCTTTCCATCCATTTCACCTATGTCACCCATCATTGTGTAAGTCTTTCCACTTCCGGTCTGCACAAATGGAATAACCCCAAAACCTATAAATCAATAATCGGCTATTGTAAATTACATCAAACACCAAGAATTAGCATTGTCGCACACCTGACCATATGCAAACATGCAGCTATTATAACCTGACATGCAATTATCCACCATGGGCAACCCTGCAACTCTGAAAAGCTTTTCCTGCTCAAAGCCCAAGAAAACAGTTCATATCAAAATTTTGTTAACCTTGAGTGATCTCATCCTGCGCCACACATGATCCATGCTTTTGTGAATGCAAAAGCATGCAGATACAGATTATAGTATTTCGAACCTGTGATATAGTTTCACAAGCAACATGGTCAAAGGTGAATCTGGTTTCAGGATGACCAACCCAAACCAGTGTCTGTGCACTCTCTTGCTTTAAGCATCTACCATATCCTTGTGACACTTTCTCCGTGTTATTTAATGGTCTAACACGAATCAATACCTACATGAATAAAGTACTCACTTTTGTTATTCTCATTAAGAAAAAAGATGGACTTGAGCCAAACTCAATCCAAAAGCTATTGCAATGACTGTCCAAGACCATATAGGAGACTACTGATTATACCTTCAATCAATGAGGCAGTCTAATAACTCAGATTGAAGAGAAAAACAAACGACAGAAAATCTAATGTAGTTAATATAATTCCTGAACAGAACCTGCACATTGTGATCTTTCCAGAAAGAAGGATCCTCAGCCAGCTCAAAGTGCGGAACTTGGACAGAAGGCTCAGAATTGATAACTGGGGTTCCTTTGGAAGTTCTAGAAGAAAAAGTTGCCCCTTTCGCTCCTGTATGCTGAGCATGCCTAGCCCCAGAGCAAGTCCCCGGTGTAAAGACATTAGAAATTCTCCTTACTGGAGTAGTTTGAGCTGAATTGGGTTCAGAATGAGCTTTTTCTCTAACTCCATTTCCAAGATGACTATCCGGGGTCTCATATTTTCGATCGGAAGCTCTAAAACTTCGGGTTGTTTCAGACTTATTTAAAGTAGTGAGATGGAGCTCTTGAGCTAGGGTCTGACATTGAGATGGATCGGCAATGGAATTGAGAGGTGTGCGAGGAGGAGGGGGAGGAGGAAATTGGGTGAAGAGGTTGTCGAAGTCGTTCTCATCGGATTCGAAGTCGAACTGGGTTGGTTTGAGATTGCTTCGAGAAGCGGATCTAAGAGATGAAGAAGCGTCTTTGGACATTGCTGAACTTTCAATGTCAAATTGGACTAGGGTTTTTCCTGCGGGAGAATGAAGATGAATGAGTCAGTGAAATGGGAGTGTTCTTGGTTCGGGGTTATCGGAGATGGAAAGAGAGTGCACTCGTCATTCACCATTCAGTGGTGGCCTCGTAGGGTCTGAAAGGCGCAAGCCCGCCCCTTTTCAAATTCAATTCTTGATAATCATTTTTACCTTGTTCTTTTATTTAGCATATTATATAAAAACTTGTCGATGTAGGGTATAGAATATCTTTTTGGCTCAACAATTTTAGCGGTTTGTTGTAGTTTGTTGTAGACTTGTAGTTGTAAGGAATACCAGATATGTGCAAAATGCATTTTTTGGATCACTCGTCCACCTCTATTTTTAACTTCAAATTTTAAATTTGAAGAAAAAAAAATATAGTTTTCCTCTCCGACCTAATTTACTTTCACTCCAGTAACAAAGCGTGAATAGTGTAACTTTAAATTTGGAGTTGCACTATTCATTAACTCTAATTTTTGGTTTGAATATAATATTATTATTTGTAATAAATAACACTTTTAATTTAATATAATATAAAAACAAATAAGAAGATTTTACAATGTTAAAAATTATAAACTTATAATTAATATTTTTAATTATATTATATTAATATTAAATTTAAATTAAAGTTAAAAAAACTAAAAACTATAAAAAAAACTATTAATATATTAACATTTTAATTTTTTAAAAATATAAGTTAATTTTATTATAATTTATAACCGTATAAAAAAATACAACCACCAAAAATAAAATATGCAAATATAATGTATTGTTAATAAACAACACAATGTATTTTAAATAACAGACAATAAACATTCAATAAAATCTAAATATACATCAATATTAAAAAATACAAATACATAATATATTGATGAAAATTATCGGATGGAATAATTTTTAGCACGCATAAAAGGATTGGAGGATAACCTCGTAATGCATTATTAGAGAATTTATGGGAGCAACGTAGTAATTTTGAAAGTTGAATGTTTATGTAGAAATTAAAATAAATATTATCATGATGTAATATTTATTTAATTTCATTTCATCAATGATTCCAATTTTCTGAATTTTTCATTAATAAATGATATATATTATTTACTTGCAATTAATATTATATAAAAATATAGGATATAAGAGAATTTTATATTAAATAATTATATAAGAAAGATATATGAATTATATAGGGTGATTATGTAGAAAAAGAAGCAACAATTTATTTTATGATTTAAGAAAATATAATAAATGAAATAAAAATAATAATATAATATCAAAGAGATGGAAGAATAAAAAAAGAATATTAAAAAATAGAGTAGTGAATTGAGTTGGTTTTCTTCACTTAAAATTCTACTTTTTACTTCAAATTTGGAGTTTGAAGTCAAAAATAGAGTTGTGGGTTGGAGATACCCTTGGAATGTGACTCAAGTATAAAACATACGAAAATATTAAATAAAAATCATAAATTATTGAATGCATAAATTACATAAGTGCCGAATACGATTTATAAGTTACATTTATAAATTTAGATTTATGTTTAGTATATTATTTCTGATTTTTTTTCCCATCTTTTTCGATCAAAATTCCTCAATTGCCACCATTTAAAGTACTTCGCCGTTTTTGGTATGATGAATCAATGAAGCAAAAAAGGCTTTAAAAAATTCAATTTATGAAAGTAATATGTAATCAACATCTAATGTGATTTCTGATTAATTTGAACCCTTTTGATGAATATACTTTGTTGTAGATAGTAAGTCATTTAAAAAAGAAAAGAAAATTCATTTACTGTTATAAAACCAAGCTCAAGAAAATAATAATTTTTAAAAATAATAAATGCGAAGTTAGAGAGCATTCTTATTCTTCCAATTATGTTCAATTGTATACAACATGATTCTCAATACCTATATTTGTAGGCTTACATAGAGGAATATGAAAGGGTATCATTAACATGAAGGAAGATTGTCGGGGTGTGAGGAGGTAGTGGAGGTGTGCTATTACCGCACATAATGGCGAAGAGTTGTGGGGATACTGTTTAGTGGACATCCACATAAATAATATATTTCATAAATTCCCTTTAGATTTTCATAGATGATATGCCTAGTTAAAATCTTGTTAGGAAATATTCAAGAAGAAAAAGTCCTAGTGAAAAAAAATAGAGTACATGTATCTTGGAAATACACACACTGCTTATTGTCTCATTAAAAACCTTGCCGTAAAATTCGGGACAAAACTTACAAAGAAAAGAGTACAATGCGTATTTTTACCCTTCCTCGCTTCCCCTCCTCTTATGAAAATATCATTTTATATTTAGAAAAAGGCAAATTTTTCTTCTTGTATAATAACTTCTCAAAATGTTGAATCGTCAAGGCCCGTGAATATTCACAAATTATCATTTGAGCGAAATTTTTATTTCACAATTTTGTTGAAGATTGATAACGCTCAAATACACTCCTTAGGAGAAAATCTAAGCGATCATTGTATCAAAATAAATAACTCGATGGGTGCTCTGGTCGAATCCCACAAGAAATAAAGAATGATTTACACAAGAGTTGTTTCTATTGAATTGAATTGATTCACATCTAAGCAATGAAGACGTAAAAAGTAAATTTTTGGGGGAAGTGAATACAATAATATTATGAATTCTAAAATCAACTAATCAAGAAAGCAAGATAACCAAATCGAGAAATAATAAATGAGCAAAGGCCGAGGTGTAGTGTAGACGGATGTCAATCTAATCGATTTACTAGACAATTAAGTTATTACTAACATGTGTAAAATTCTTCGAAAAGATGGCGCTCCGATGTTTTTCAACTACTTGGGTGCCTTATCCCCAAGTCTTTTTGAATTTCAAGGTGCAATTCAACTATCTTCAATATGTTTGGGTTAGGGCTGAGCCATTTTTAGCCATCAACCTCTAAAGGGATTATGACCAAGGGGTTTTGGTTATTTCTAACTCAACCCCACATAATCAAATCCCAATCTACTATTAAGTTCTCCCCATTACTTAATTCTTTTCTTTTTCGCCAAAGTTAAGTAAGAAAACAATACACATATTTGCAACTATGAGCTATCAACTATAATTTAAGGAGAATTCAATAAATTCTACACTAATTGAATAATAACAAGATAAATCTAGCAATACTCTAATTAAATCAAATACAAAGTATATTTATCAATAATTTCATCATTAAGAGTAAGCACAATCAAGCTCAAAATATCTCTACAATGGTGGTTATACCTTGTCAAGAAGATGAATACAGCAAGTAATATGTAAATATTTCTTCTCCTCAAATGGAGTTCTTTCTCTCTCTCAAAAGTTATGGGAATAATCAATATGTTCGTGAGTACTTTTGCTAGAATATGTATAAAAGTAGGTCATACATTCTCCTCTTTTTCGTATTGGATGTTTTTGCCCTTTTCTGTGTGTCTTTCACTTGCAATGAAACCGGCGTCACGCTGTCTATCCTGGGTGCGGACCACCAGTTGATCTCACTGCTTGTCCAAAGGAAGTCCAAAATATTTTGCGATGTGGCACCGGTGGGTTCACCTGTCGTCGCGAGCCGCCGGCTGCAATTGTCCATCATTCCAAAGGTGCTTTCAAGGCTGACCGACATTTCGCCGTTGTCCTCCGTGGAGCACCGATTTTCACTCGAATCTCATCCTTTTCACTCAATTTCATGCAGTTTCTTTCTATTCAAGTTAAGAACCTACAACATCCAAAGAAAAATGCATAAAATCCAACTAAAGGCTTGAAACTAAGCAAAAGCTCATGATTGCTTCAATGAGCTGGTAAATTACCAACTCATTAAACCTCAAACTTGAACCATTGCTTGTCCTCAAGTAATGCAATTTATCGCTTGAACCAATGGAATAGCATGTCACTCTATAAGAGTCTATGACTAATGATCATAATCTATGACAATCCCAAAACTCACCAATCTCATTAAAAGAGGAAGTAGTTCCCTAAAAATGTGGAAAAAACTTCAAGAGGCAACCACAACTCATAGGCATGATTCCCATAACTGCTTTCATTTTGCAAAATAAGAGCATAGTTTATCCAATCAAATACATATAGCATCTCAAATCATCATCACTTCACATTCAAAGTTTGCCTTGGAGCTCATATTGCTCATGCCCCCAATCACACTTTTACCCCAATGCAAGTATGTCCTCAAAAGGGAGTGATGCCACTCATTACAAGAGAGAATCCCCTTTCTTTATCATAAATCATTTAATACCATAAGGGATTATAGAATAAGATAATCATTACTCACTCTCAAAGAAATCTCCATGCACACAACTTTGACTCATAGGCTTGCCTTTTGTGTAATTTTCACTAATGTAGAGCAACTACACTCAAAATTAATTAGGACTTGCGGGTCATGATGAAGGTTAGGGGTAATGGTAGGATAAATATTTTAGCTCTAGTGACTAGAACCCCCCTAATGCCTTTTTATGAATACTTTTATCCTCCCCATTCAACTCTTTAGGTCATTCCACCTTATTCTTTTCATCCATCTTCATTTTTTAATTTCAAAGGCCTTCGTTGTAGCTCTTTGGCTCTCACATTTGCCTTGTCTACAAGAGGTAACACCATTTCACTATTCTTTCTCTTTGGGTAATTCAATGTTTCTCAACCCATCATTTCATTTCTTTTTATCACAATTTGGTTCTACCTCATATTTAGGCTCATCATATTTCCCTATTTCTTATAAACCCCCAAACTTAGGCTTTTTACTTCTTTTCTCTTACGATTTTCTTATCTCTCCCTATATCTTTTGGGCTTCAAGCCCCCATTATTTTCACTCATTCATTCATCACTAATAATTAGGAAGGATGAGTGCCAAGAAGAGGGTTACAAAAAGAGACATTGACTTGTAATATGGTTTTCAAGAATAGACAGTCCAAATGCTCAATATTGGCTCGCGGGGAAAGACATTTTTAGAGATCATTTTGAAGTGTAAGTGACTAATCAAACAAAAGCCTAGAATCATATTCTAAGTGTAGCTACATCTAGGATTTTGCCTTGCGTCACACTTAGGGCAAGTTCTAGACAAGAAGAGATGCATGAGATTCATTCAAATATATTTATCACGCAAGGCATCACGCCCCTCACACAAGCCGTCATCACAAGATTTTGATTCAAGACAATAGAGCATGTGAATTCACAAGCCAAACAAGGAATATGCAATGTGCGACAAGAGAGTGCTACATTTCCCATTTCAAATACTCATTTTATTTTTTTTATGCCACACAAAACCTCTAAAAATAGTTCCACAAAAGACTCAAAGAGCACATGGCATTTTTCTTAAGAGAGTCGCCATTATCATTAGGAAATGTCAACTCGGTTCCGACAATAAAAAGAAAAAAAGAAATGCTCCTTGAGAAATAACCGTGGTAAATGAAGAAAAGCCTTGGAGTTCAATTACTATCTACTTTACAAAGGCGAAAATCAAACTTGGGTCACAACTTAGGCAATAAGAACAAAGACCCATCCATTAACACTAATATCAAAGACAATTGTTCTATTCATCCATTTACAATTTGAACAAAACAAATTGTACCCCAAGAAGGACAAACATCAATCATAACTAAATGAGCCCGACAAAGGCTCACAACTTCCTCACAAGTCGTGCCAAAAAAGCCCGACAAGGCCACAAATTCATCAAAGACCACAACACTAACCCACTCCCCTACCTAAAAAATTTACATTGTCCCTAATGTATGCATAAAAGTAAAGCATGGGAAAGGACTCTCGTTATGGTCACTCCTCATTGGCCTCATCATCATCACTGATCACCTACTCGCTCATCCCCAACTTGCCAACATCATCCATGCCATCCTCATCGGTCACTTAAGCCCTTGAACAAATCATTAATAAGGCCTCAAGCAAATGGAATGTGAAGCCATAGTCAGATTGAGCACTGCGCCTGTACTACCATCGATGTCCAACTCTTTCATTCCCGAAACTCCGAGCCTAGAGAGAGGATAGCCCCTCCACCACATCTACACGCAGTACACAACTTGCTCAAGTTGTCTTTGATCGACTTCAACTCCTTCTTGACTATTTTCATGATAAGGTTAGAGTGGCTCTTAGATAGTCATTAGAGTTGGTTTTGATGTGAATGAGTCATTTCTGCAACTTCAAGACCACCGGGTGTGAGGAGGTGAGGAACCTCAACTAATGCACCTCCAGTAGCTTCCGATCGATGCTACCAGATGTGGCATGTTGAGATCAGGCGGGAGCTGGCTCGACCCAAAGTAATGGGCTCATCCGAAACCTTAAAGGCTTGCATTCGTTGCCTCTTGTTCTTGAGAGCATCAACATCCTCTAGTAACCCGAGAACACACCGAGGCAAAGCTAGGGTCTCATTCGAAAAGGGTACTCCCCGCCCTTACGAGCCGCGATATAAGCACAACGTATGGCATTGAAGTTTGAATTACCTAGTCTTTCTCTCGTATTTGATTGACAAAGTATCTCCCGAAAGTTGATGGGGACCCCGTCATAATGCAATAAATATGATGACTCGCATCCAAATTCACTCTGTTCATTCTGGAGGGCATGATTCAACCATAAATGAAGTCGAGCCACAACTTGGCCTCGAAGCGTAGATCATGGCGAGACACCCAGATGCCTAAAGGTGTGCCAAGTGGAAATGACGGGAGCAATGACATTAATTTGTCCTTTTTATTGGCGAGGTGAACTCAATAATTTCGTGCCCTCATCAATTTCGGGCTCCTCCTAAAATAGAGAGTTTATGACTCCGGTGTGATGTCGACCAACACCTCTCACCAACACTCGAAGGTAGGCAGAAAGTCCTCAACTTTGCTCTATGTCTCATGCTCTCGCCCGTCTTGGTAAGAAGTGTAGAACTCAGGTACCAAGCTCTTGTATAAATCCACGAGAGGGTTAGTGAAGACATGGCCAATAGCGATCGGTAATTGAACAATGACATTAGGGAAGCCAAAACTTGTTGCGCTCCAATAAGACTCGCAAGCGTGCGTGCATGCGGTCGTACATAAGTAATGGGCGTTGACTTTTAAGAGTTGGATGTCGAACCCACAGGATCGACCAATTCAAAGAACATTCAAGTTCAAGCGTATGATTAACCTTCACAAGTGTTGAAATGTAGAAGTTTTCGGAAATTATACTAAGTCTACGGTGATCACAAAATACTTGAGAAATAATATAAGGAGCAACTAGAGTTAAGGACTAATAATCATGTAAATGCTACAACTCTTAATGGTTCAAGTATGGAAATTATCAATTGTTGTCTCACATAGTTGGAAATGCGATGTTCATAGTATTTTGAGCCTCTAATCATGACAAACTAGCCTCACAACTACATCGCTGAGCCGATGTGACATCCTAGTTCATGGGCAATTCAACTACATGGGATGTGGTTTACGGGGTTTGCACCTTGATTACGGACTTTCAAACCTCTAATCATTTAACCTAACTTAGCTCACAACTACTTCATGAGTGGCGGAGTGACAATTCTAAGTCTGTCTTACTATCATCCCGTTTTATCAACTAAGCAAGGCAATTTAGGTATATTATTTATCCTAATTGTGAATCATATCGAAAGATAAGAACTTGCTCCTTACATTCTCTTATTCTAGCCTAGGGTTACTCTTTCAAGCTTTTACCTAAGATTAACGCATTTGTTTTCATGGTGATCACGCTGCTAAAACAACAATAATGAAGAATTTAAGACAAAACAACAACTAAAACTCAAACGAGAAGAATTCATGCATCATAATCATCTTACATAGCCTCAACCCTGTGAGGAAGGGTTTTAGTTACTCATGTTCGTACAAATACTCAAAAACATGTTTGCAGTAGTGTACTTTACAAGAATAATTAAAGTAGAATGAAATATAATCAACCCTAGGTAGAGTTCTTCACTTCTCCCCGCTCCTTTACTGCTTCCTGCTATTTCGTGATACTTGATTTGGGAAGCTAAGGGTTTAATTTATAGTAATAGGGAATGTGCCAATTTTGCCTGTCGTGGAATGGCTCCGTGGCACCGAGCTTAAGCGCACTACTTGCCTCCGCGTTACGAGGTACTGTAGGCTCAATGAAATTGCCTAAAAATGGAATTTGGCCGAGGCATGGCGCGATGGCCAACATGTCACGACGCATGTAAGCCGCGCGATGGCTCGTGTGACACGGCCTTGTCGCGTAGATGTGCCTAGCATGGCACCACGCCGCGTGTGCGCCCGGTTTGTCGCTTCCTCTCGCGCCCGGCATTGGCGTGGCACGGCTGGCGCGGCATGCACAGGCACGCCGTCGGCATCACCTAGCCTCTGCTATGGCATGCTTCCGTCGACTTTTGCAATTTGCTTCCATCCTATCCTCCACTTCACCCACCATTATTTAGTCCTCAAATGCATTTTTCACTCCATAAAACAACGCTAAATCATGTTGGTTAGTACACATCCAAATTTACATAAACTCACTTGATAATGTAAATGTATAAATAGACAAACATGACTAAACAAGGTTATAAAACAGCACTTGGACAAGCAATTATGCCCAAGATCACTACTCCACACTTAAAGCTTTGTTCATCCTCGAACAACCCTTTTACATCTCATGCACATGAATACTCACACATAGCTAATTGAGCAAGACAATTCAAGCTACGGCTACAACGATTGTTTTAGATAACAAGTTAAAAATAGAGCATGCAAGATTTACCCATTAAACTAAAATATAACTATGTTAAGATTTCCTAACCTCAAGAATCGACTCTTAATTCACAAACTTATGCAAATCAACCATCAAGAAATCCGGCGAATTCTATCCTTCATTAAACATGTGCCTCACAACAAGAGAGTTACCCATTTTTACTACACATTTTCAAATCATACCGTGTATGGGTATATAAATAAGAATTAAGCTCCCTCCTCACAAAAGAATTCATACTAAGTGTATTGACCCATAAGCTTGCCCTGCCGTTTACTCCACTAATTCAAGGATGGTTGAACGTAAGATCAAGTAGGACTTATTGGGTTGTAATGTAAGCTAAGGGTAGGTAGGTACGACATGGATAATAATAGTGACTATCTTCCCCAAGTGCTTTTAATACACCACACCTTCCTTAAGAACTTCCCTCTTCTTACTTCACCTTTATACTTTTCTACTCCCATTTTCCTCTTTTGTTTCCCATTTATTTACATCTTTAGATTATTAGTAAGGAGTACTCAAGCAACTTTTTATTCATTTGTTCTCTTACTCCTACTAATACCAAGCATTTTCAAACAAGTGCACCTCTAATCCTTTCCTCAAATCCCACAATCAAGATGTTCCTTGCTTTTTCACCATTCTCACTCCTTTACTCTTTTGGATTTTTCACTTAAGCGCTTAGGAGTTTTTGATCAAATTCAAGGCTAATGAAAGAAAAGGATTCACTTATGTTGTAGCTATCAAGGAATAGGCGAATGATTAATGGGGTTAACTAGACGTACATTTAAGGTAGGTAAAGCGAGGGGAAAAAATTAGGCTCATTCAAAGAAATGCCTAAATCATCATCCCTACAATCGACATCCCTCATTTCATTTTTGTACACACACCAAGAAAGTTCTAGAAACTACACAAGAGCATGGAATATTCAAAAAATAAATAGAAAAGTAAAAAAAATAAAAAAAATAAAAAAAATAAAAAAAATAAAAAAAATAAAAAATTCAAAATTAAGCTTTAAGCACATAGAGTCATATTCAAGAGCCTAGGTGTCTCAAACAGAAGTATACAACTTGCATGCTTCAACACTACCCATACTTGCATCTCACCATCATATATAACACATAACAAGAATATCAAACCATCAACTAGCTACAAGTTCAAAAACCAAAACCTATTGACTAATTTTCCTCAAGACGTCGTCGTCCATCCATCATCTAGAATAGTCCCTAACTATGACTAAATACAACTATGGCCGTGACAAAGAAAATTTTTATTCTTCTCGGTTCAAAGAACCCCGTCGGAAAAGAACCGAAAAGAAAAACCAACTAGGTGAGTGAATCATGCCTTCAAATTTAAAATTTTTCTTCAACAAATATATCAAGCACCACATTCACTCAAAGTCATTAAGCAAAAATTTTTGAAATTTCCCTCACCCCACACTTGAATCATGCTATGTCCCCAAAGCATCTAATTAAAATTCAAAAAAGGGTGAGAAATACTCCCGAGGCCTCTGTGCTCACTTGAAAACATGTTTTTCTTCATTTCCTTTGAACAAGGGGTATTCGACTCCACACTTTTCCTCTTTCATGCTTCTTAGCTTCCTCCTCGCAAGGTACTCAGATTTCCCCTCCACCGTGCTTAACTTTCCACCGTAAAACAACAACAAGATGAAATAAACAAAATCAACACAAATTAACACAAAAATTTGTACCGGTGGTACCCTTGGGTTGCCTCCTGAAGAATAAGCTAATTTTACGTCGTAACACGACGTGACAACTTTTCAGGAAATCCTCATACCCATGTTCCCTTTCGAGAACCATCTTCTTTCTATGTTTATTTATCGATAGAACAAGCGCCACTCGCCCTCTCTTCCAACTTCTCTTTGTCACACCGGCGCCTTCTCATCGATTCGAGCCGAAAGCACCATTCCTATGTCTGTGGACTCAGGAATCTTCCACCCCACACTTAGCCCCCGTTAACACACCGACCTTACAAAGTTCTTCGTAATGTGTGGGTGGATTTATCTCTTGGTAGACCCGGAAGAGTTCTTCATCGTCAACCCTCATTTTCGTGGTCCCCGCGCTCTTACATTAATGGTCGCTCCTATGGGCTGCAATGTCCGTTCCAAGACTGTGGGTACCTTGTCATCAACTTGAAAATCCAATATGACGAAATCAATGTGTATAATGAACTTACCCACTTTGATGAGAAGGTCCTCACCACCCATCTCGGTGCCACGCGCGCGACCGTCCGCCACTGGCAAAGATCAATCTTGTTGGTCTCGATTGACTCCAACTCCTAAGGTGTTAAACAATATAGGGGCATTAGATTAATCACGCCCTAAATCACACAAAGCTCTTTATCACCTCAGCCTTACCAATTTGTATGGGGGGTAAAACTCTGTGGGTGTTTGAGCTTTCTAGGTATTTTGCTCATTACCCCGTGGCTGCACTCTTCGGGCCGCTCTACTATCTGAACATCCACCAACCCGACTTTGTTGGCCACCACATCTTTCAAGTACTTAGCATACTGGGGCATTCCCTCGCAAAACATCAAGCAAGGGCAATTTACGTAGCTCTTTAAAAATATCAAAGAACTTTCTAAAGCATTCCTCCTCCTTGCTCTTTTTGAATCTTTGCGAAAATGGTGGTGGTGGCCTCGTCGGCCGCAATGATGATTTTGCATTTGTTGCCCAACACTCGATTTTCTCCTCGTCGCGGATGGTCCTGGGCTCTAACCAACTCCACTACACCTCATTTCTCTTGTCTTTTGGTGTTGTATCGCCCACCGTTTGCCACACCTTAGACCGATGGCATTGATCTGTCGGGGGTTGTTTCGTGTCACCGGCAATCCTCCCGTGGTCTAGTGTGTGTGAGCAAACGTTTGTTTGACCCATCTCGTTTCTAGATTATGTGGCCAATCAAGGAATTTCAAATCTCGATGCCATCCTCGCTTGATTCTCTCAAAGCACTGGGCTTGTGTCTCTAAAATTTTTTGCAACGCTTCTCAATGTTGCCGCTCAATCGCCATCATTCTCGCCTCGTTCTCGGGCCGATATTGTTGTTGTTGAGGTTGCCGGTAGCTTTGTTTTCGATTTCCACCCCAAGAAAAATTTGGCTCGCCAACTCTTGCTGTAATTGTTGCCAAAATTCTTGACTTGTTCCTCTGAACATTCCCAACAAAATCTTCACCGAGCCTGGATTGGCCCCACATGATTCCCGCATTATGCCCATTATTACCGCAGATTTCACACCAATCCCTGGGAGCTGTCAACCGCATTTACTTGACCCCGTTGTTGGTTCATACTCGCCTTTATCAACTAAGTCATCATCCGATGTCAAATGATGCTAAATGTGTCACAAGGCATTTACTCCATCTATCTCTATCAGCCTTGCTTTTCTTTCCTTCCTCTCGATGACTCGCCGTGCCACTGATTTCTCTCAATTTTGTTCAACAAGGTGTACATCTCATCATAAGTTTTCTTTAATGCTTGCCCACCCGATGCGTAGTCTAGTAAAATTTTTGTGCTGTGGGTTCAGACTTTCTACAAAAGTATGGGCCAACACTTCATTGACCAATGATGATGTAGCGCCTTCAATAATGACTTGAATCTCTCCCCAAGTCAAGTACAAGTTCTCCTCCTCGCCTCTCGCTTGAAACTTAAAATTTCACTCCCGAGTTTGGCGCCTTACCTCAAGGGAAGAACTGACAAGAAACTTCTTTGCCAAATCATCCCAAGAAGTTATGGAATTCGGCTAAGATTTCAACCACCTCTTTGCCTCTCCCAACAATGAGATCGGGAAGAGGGTAAGTCGGACATAACTGTGGACACTGGGTGGGGACGAACGTGTCACTAATCTCAAGAAAGTTCGTAAGTGCCGCCAGGTCTCATGAGTCATCCTAGTGAACTGGCTACTAGAATGTGTAACAAATGCACTATATCTCTATTTCAATTCAAAGTTTCCCTCTAGGTTCCGCTGGGTAAATACTAAAGGTCACATTTGTCGCTAATGGGATTGCCACTTCGCGAACCGGCTCTGCCGCTAGCGGTTTCTGTAACAACTCGCTTGCCTTGTCAGCGGGTGTTGTTGTAACCGCTTCAAGTCTCTTTAGCTTTCTTCAGAGCTTTCCTCTGAGTACCCAATTGTCGCTGGTTCAAACAATGGTTCCACCAGTTTCTCTATTCCTTGCCGCTTTGCAAGGACAACTTGTCACCTGCAATATATCGACTAAGACCAAGTTTCTCAACACTTAAGGAGATTAAAAATCACAATAAAAAATATATAAAATTTCTAAACTTCGCTAGTCCTCGGCAATCCACGCCAAAACTTGTTGCGCCTCAAACGCACTCGCAAGTGATACAGCTATACAAGTAATAAAGTGACCCTTTTAAGAGCTCTATGTTTAACTCCACAGGACTGCATTCAATTCAAGAATATTCAAGTTCAAGTGTATGATTAACCTTCACAAGTGTTGAATGTAGAAGTTTTCGGAAAATTATAATTAAGTCTACTAGTGATCACAAAATACTTGAGAAAAATAATATAAGGAGCAACTAGAGTTAAGGCCTACTAATCATGCAATGCTACAACTCTAATGGTTCAAGTATGAAATTATTAATTGTTGTCTCACATAGTTGGAAATGCGATGTTCATGGTCTCTCGAGTCCCGAACACGACAAACCAGCCTCACAACTACATCGTTGGAGCGGGATGTGACATCCTAGTTCTGGGCAATTCAACTACAGCGGATGTTGTTTACGGGTTTGCGCTCTGATTAGGGACTTAATTCTAATCATTTAACCTAACTTAGCTTCACAACTACTTTATGAGCGGTGATGTGATAATTCTTAGTCGGTGTCTTACTATCATCCCGCTTTATCAACTAAGCAAGGCAATTTAGGTATATTATTTATCCTAATTGCGAATCATATCGAAAGATAAGAACTTGCTCCTTACATTCTCTTGTTCTAGCCAGGTTACTCTTTTTTCAAGCTTTTACCTAAGCTTAACGACGAGCCATGGTACTCAAGCATAAAACCACAATGATTAAGAATGCAGACAAAACAACAACTAAAAACTCAAACAGAGAAGAATTCATGCAATTACAATCATCTTACATAGCCTCAACCCTAGAGGAAGGGTCTTAGCTACTCATGTTCGCACAAATACCAAAAACATGTTTAAAGTAAAGTACTTACAAGAATAATTAAAGTAGAATGAAATATAATCAACCCTAGGTAGAGTTCTTCACTTCTCCCTTCGCTCCTTTACTGCTTTCCCCAAGTTATTTCGTGATACTTGATTTTGGAAGCTAAGGGTTTAATTTATAGTATATAGGGAATGTGCCACTTTTTGCCTCTGTTTGTGGAAACGGGTTCGTGGCACGGAGCCAACGCGCCAATTTGCCTTCGTGCTACCTGGAGGTAACGTGTAGGGTCACTGGAAATTGCCCCAAAAATGGAACTTGGCCGAGGCATGGCGCGATGGCCAACGTGGCACGGCGCATGTAAGCCGTGCGATGGCCTCGCGTGACGGCCTTGTCAAGCACAGATGCGGCCTAGCGTGGCACGGGCAGGCCGCGCCGCAGCGCCCGGTTTTCTCGCTTCCTCTCACGTGCTCCGGCATTGGCGTGTCACGGCGCGCACACGCACATTTGGCACCGCCGTCTTGCGCGACTAACCTTGCCATGACATACTTCCTTGCCGACTTTTGCAATTTGCTTCCAATTCCATTCCTCCACTTCACCCACCATTATTTAGTCCCTCAAATGCATTTTTCACTCCACAAAACAAGGAGTAATAATGTTGGTTAGTACACATCCAAATTTACATAAACTCACATGATAATGTAAATGTATAAATAGACAAACATGACTAAATCAAGTTATAAAATAGCACTTGGGCAAGCAATTATGCCAAGATCGTGTCACCCCCAGCTCCCGCCAAGTCAAAATGCTTTTCTACTTCGTGATCGAGAGCGTACTCTCACAAATATTATAGTGCCCCCTTCATGTTGGGCATACAAAATATAATACAAATTCTCTCGGTATTGGAGGGGTTTGGGGATCCTTAGCTTTCCCTTGACTTTTGCTTTGACGTGACAATGACCTTCCTCGTTTGGGTTCCTAGATGAAGACATGATTCGCAAAATTGATGTTAGTTCCATGCAACCATTTTATTTTTGTGTTTTTTGTATAAAAGGAAATAAAATAAAACAAAAGTAGTAAGAACTATCATCTATCGGAAACTAAGACAAGGAATTGTAACTATTTGATGGCAAAATGTGTTGGTAATTTCTAAAATGTGAAACACTCGGAAGTACTGAGACAATGGCGACCACAAAGGAGATTCGTGAATCGGCTTGTCCGCGCCCTCTCGACAAAACACTAGATTATAGGATCATCCTACGAGACACCGGCCTTTTTTCCCGGTCTCAACTCGTGGATCGCTAGTGTAACGAAAGTCTAAGACAATGGCCTCAAGCCCTAAGCCCCGGCCGACGTTTCGCCGGGCTGACCGGTGTGGTTCATCGGTGGATGCGCGGCGGTCACCTCCCGCCTAGCAAAATCGTAGACCACTCTAATTTAAATCTCACCCACTCAACATACCAACAACAAATCAAGTAAAATTGACAATCTACCCTTAAGACGCTACCCATCGATCACTCCGCGAATTATGTATTATAAGCTCACATGGGGTTACTTCAGACTTCACCACTAACTCAAATTCTACACACTAAGGAACAAACATTTTATCAAAATACAAACCCACATTAGTATTCACATGATAACACTACCCCCACATACTCAAGAAAGAATAATAGCAAAGTATTATCTAGCACAAACAAGAGTGTAATGGGGATACATGATTTGGAGGGCATTTGCAAAGGGTCCCAATCTCAAAGCATTCATATTGAGTCAATTGATAGTTAAAAACAGAGTAAGAATGACATACTAGATGGATTGGAAAGCAATAAAGATGAGAAATATCAAAGTTTGCACAAGAAAGCTTCACAAACTTTGTTCTAACTTTAGTATATTTGAGAGTGGAGTGAGTAGTGAAGAAGATGAGGGATGGAATGTGGGTTTTATAGGATAGAAGGAGGAAAGGGAATTGGTTGGTGAAAAGGTGATTTTAATGGTGAGAAGGTGGAAAGGTGATGTACGGGAAGGTGAAAAGGTGTAATGGGGAAGTGGGAAGGTGGAAGAAGGGGGCTTTATGAAATTTGTAAGGGTTTGACCAAATATGTTTTTTAAATTTCTAGGTCACTGATCAAGGGACTAGCAAAATTCTTTAAAAGATGAACTTACATGCTTACACCCCATGAGTTCCTAAAATTTAGGTTGACTTAGTTCTATCGTTAGTCAAGAGTTTTAGAATGCTGTACGTGCGAGGAAAGGGCTTGGGAAAAGGTCGAATGAGCGCGGAATCGAGAAGCGAGGGAGAAGGCCGAGCGCATCAAGAAGTCAGGGCAAATATGTCACGGATCCCCTCCCTTCGTGTTGGGTGTCGTGGCACAACCGTGAATTGGAGCGACAAGGTTCGTGCCGCTGAGCCCGCCAGGTCCACCGCTCAAGTATATATATATATAAAGTCCCTTTTATTAATGAAACAATTGATATATGCTGCATCTTCTTCCCAACAACAAAGTTTACGACATTTTAAAGTTAAATTCTTTCTATTTTCGTTGCCAAACGCGTTCCAAATTCAAATTAACTTTAGGTATCAAAGTATAAGCCTGCAAGGAGCATTACTACTATGAAAGTTAGTTACGCGAAATTCGCCCGGCAAACCGTAGCCCCGTTGAGTAAAAATGGTCGAATTGCTCCAAACTAATTTCTATACCATCACAAAGCCTAAAGTAAGTATTTATTCCTTTTGAAGTTTCTCGGCGGAAATTATTCATTTTTGATCGTGGTTCTCGTTAAGCAAAGTATAGTTATATTTATATAGAAAGTTATCATTTTCGCCGAATTTAGTAATCGAAAACTAGTCTCATTCTCCTAGCAATATGATTACATAGAAAAAGCAGAATACGAGACTGAAACTCAAATAATAAGAAATCGACGATCCGTATGTTAAGGCAAATTGCTCAAAGTAGTTAGTATCTTTAGTATCAGAATCCTTGGCTTGAATCCCGAAGAGAGCCGTATATATCTATTGTGATTAGTCGTTGTTATTGAATGAGACCAAAAGAATTCTATGTTTACTTTGGGATTGACTTTGCCTTGTTTATCTCTCCATGACCAACCCTGGGTTAATAGTCATGTCGACGCCGCCATGGGCTAGATGACGCCGCAAGGAGTGATATCGCTCCTGGGCAAGGGAGAAGATGGGGCCTGTGTCTCATACAGCCACCCCATGGCCTGAACTATTTTTATGAAGATCGACACTACATCACACCCCTTATCGAGCTTGGTGCCCTGGGTGCAAGATATAAGATATCAGGAGTCCAACGAACTCAAACACAACTAAGGTCAGGTCAGAGCGAGCTCGCCACCTGTGGACTAGTAGGACGGCTATGGCTATTAGATAACCTGCAAGCATTTACCTTGATAGGGTGTATAGATTGAGTGTACTCACCGGCTTATAGGGCCCCGAGTGGTTATTTTGTGCCGGGTTGTACCTTCCGCTTATGGGGTCGTGTAAGGTTCTTGCAGTAGTTAAGATTAGATGGCAAGGGAAGTTTAGCTAATCATAGTTTTCTATCCCTTCTTTTCTTCGGGCCATTTTAGTTTGTTCGCTTATTTACAAAATTTTTACCGCCTTACAGCTCGGGTACATATATACCGGCGCCTCCCGGGGGCGCTCAGATTACTTTTCTCGTAGGTGCCGATAGACGTGGACCAAGATCTTCTTAGATTTGGCCGTAAGTTAGCAAGGCAGTCGCCTCCATTCTCTCGGAGCTAATAGCTAGGAGGTTTACTTTATTTTGTTTGTACAGCCTGGCGGCAGGCCTGGGCCCCGTCTCTGACCCGCATTTTACCTCCTAGAGGCTTAGAAGATTGTTCCGCATTCCCCGTGGTTAGTCAGTTGATGGCCGTATAAGGCCTTTTGTATGCTTTATTTTATGTGTTGGCCGTAGGGTCCTTTTAGCTATTAAATAGCTTATTGCTCTACTCATAGCTTAGTTTAGTAGTGATTTACTTTACGTACCATAATTCAGACATCATGGTGGCCTTGTCGGCCCCCAAGACTTCGTTATTACCTATTTTCGCTTAGCTATTTTCTTTGCTGCGTGGGCTATAAGGCCTTGTTGGCCGGGGCCGTGCTTACGGCCGAGATATAGCCCGTTGTTTTCTTGATTTAAGATTTAACGCTTTGTCGTGCACTAGAGGTGCGTGGCCTGGGAATGCATGTCTTAATTTAGTAGGGAAACTGGGGTGCTAGTCTTGCCTCCCAAGGTGGGGCGGACAAACTTGGTATCAAAGTAGGTCGTATCCCGTGAGTCCGCAAGCCGTGCTAAGTAGAATCTAATCTATGGATGTGTTGTGCACCACATACTATAGACAAGAGGTCAGAGGCATGTTAGGATGGTTACTCTTTCCCTTCTCTTCGCTCATGCTATGTAGCCGTGTTGTATAGGGATGAGTCCTCGAGTTTACCATAATATGCTTTTCACAGTAGAAATGAAAGACGCGCGATTTAATTACCACCGGTAGGAAATTAGATGTTGTAGCCAGGAGAAGGCACCAACAGTGGTGCCTCGCAGCAGTCGGCTCCGATCTCGGCGACATGAGATTACATCTCGCCCTGAAGACTCGCCACGCCAGAGCTGCCTCGCAGTGGCAACAGCAAGTTGCACCGCTCCACGCCTCTATACCAATGCCATCGATCGGGAGGTCGAGTGCCGTTTTATGATAGGCCGATGATGGCCACATAGAGGAAGCTAGTGGCACCCATGGGCCATGAGTCTCTGAGGGACCAGCTTAGTTCGAGGGTTCGAGAGCTCGCTTCCGAGTCCCCCAGCTTGACGGGATGGACCTAATGAGGACCCTCAGACTTTTTGACCAAATTAGCCGATCTTTAGAGTAATGCATGCCGCACCCGCACCGCTGAGTTAGTGGTATTCACTACGAGACATAACAATATTATGGTACGAGAGTTTGGAAAGGTCCTTGGTGTAAAGATATCCACCTCCGACTTGGTTCAACTTTTCGAGGCCTTTCGGGACTACTATTTACCGCGAGAAACCCACAGCCCGGTAGACTGGCCGCATCTAGAGAAGGGTTCAATAAGCTGCCTCGGGGGAGTATGCTATGAGATTCGACTCCCCTTGATCGACGGGCAACATCTTTGCATACCATGCCATCCGTGGTGCACCATTTTTACATGGGCCGAATCCTGCATTACGTGGAGACTTGCATCACAGCTACTTCGCGAGATGATATGGATATTGCCCGTGTTCAAGAATTTGCTCAAAATATCAGGATCATGTGCAATGCGCCGGGAAATAGACAGTGGCAAATTAGGAGCAAACGCCGTAGGGTTGTGACTCTAGCGACCTTCGTGCGTAGCTCCGGTGGTGACCTGTGCCACGACTATTAGGGCATACTACCTCCACAAAGAAGAAGCAGTAGAAATCGTGCCGTTCTGGGGCAATGACCTGACGGAGTTCGCGACTAATGTGCTCGCAGCAAGCAGAGGGGGTCGAGTAGAGTATATTTACCGTGCCACTTTGCTCATTTTACAACAGCGCTATTCTAGGGCATGTAGGTATGGTTCTTCAGGTGTTACATCTAATGTGCGTATGGGTTACCCGATGAGACTGCTGCAGTGATCGTGACCGACAGATAGACCTCGCAGGATCACGTGTCCTGGGCTGATCCTGCAGGGCATAGGCCCTCAACTCCACTTCCCAGAGAGGCCGAGGCAACCGAGAGCATCTAGCTAGCACTCTGCCTAGATCGCACTTATGCTTACACGACGACTGTGAGCGAGTCATCATTGATATGGTGATAGGTATGTCGACATCTCGTTTTCATTCCGTTTATGTCTTGATAGACCCGTGCTCCACTTTGTCTTATGCGCACCATTAGTGGCCCGAAGTTGGTATTACGCCAAAATTGCTTCAAATACCCAGTTGTCCACACCCATCTAAGTGATTCCATCATAGCTAAAATAGTCTACCGAGGTGTATAGTAGAGGTTGTTGCTGCCGACTTTGGTAGATTTGGTAGAATTAGAAATGACTGATTTTGGATACAATTATGGGTATGGATTGGCTAGGCACCATGTTATGCCAATATAGAATATTGGACAAGACTCAAGCTCGATCTCCACTTTCCAGGGGGAGGTAGTATGGGGAGGGAAAGGTAATGCACCCACGCCAAAAGGTAGGTTTATTTCCTATCTTCCATGAAAGTTGATAGTGAAGGGCATTTATCATATTCTCTGCTCAGGATGCCTGCTGCATCTTCCCGTCTCCATCCATCTCCAAAGAGTCAATGAATTTCCAAATGTATTCTCGACGAACTTCCCCGTATTCCCGTAAAGGAGATCGATTTTACATTTATTACTGCATACTCAAATTTATATCCATCCCGCTGTACTTAATGGCTCCTACCGAGCCTGTGAGAATTGAAGGAACAATGAAGGATTTGTTAGATAAGGGCGTTATCAAAGCCGAGTACTTCACCGTAGGTGCGCCGCCCGTTTGTAAGAAAGAAGGATTGGCTCCCTCCGCATGTGTATAGACTACCGACACCGAATAAAGTCACCATCAAGAATAAATACCCACTTCAAAATAGATGACTTGTTTGACCAATTACGTGGGCAAGTATTTCTCTAAAATTGACTTAAGATCTAGGTGTATCATCGTTCTAGTTCGAAAGAGATACATTCCAAAACCGCCAAGCACTGCATGGCCATTTTGAATTTTGGGCCATGTCTCGGACCGATGAATGCTCGCGTGTTCATGGATTTGATGAACCAAATATCTCAATCCATATCTAGACCTGTTTTTGCATGTGCTATTTATTGATGATATTCCTATACCGTTTCGTAAGCAACATAGGATCACCACAAAGGCTTCATTATCAAAGATCACGCTAACCGTATGTGAAATTTTCTAAATGTGAAATTTTAGCTGAATTCAGTGGCCTTTTGGGTCACATTGTGTCGAAGTCGGCATTCAGTAGATTCCTTAAGATTGAAATAGTAAAGACTTGGCCTAGACCTATAACTCCGACCGAGGTACGCAGCTTTCTAGTGGTTAGCTTCTGGCATTACAGAGGTTTGTGAGGGGTTTTCTATTCTATTAGCGCTTTGACCAAGTTAACTCAGAATATTCCCCCTTGGGAACATTCGTCTCATTGGCCGAACATACCAAAAGATAGAGAGGAACTGAAATCCCAAAATCAATCACAATCTAACACCAACGTGAGTATACGACTCCGACCAACCTATACACCAAAGCCGAATATCCACATCAAACATGCATACCATGGTACAGAGAAACCGAAGGACATGAAATCAACATAGAACTAGATGTAACATCGAAAAGAATTTTTGCATCAACCGATAGATTTTACTAAATTTCTTCGTTCAAATTGCTTCTATTACTAAGCTAGGATTCATATATCTAATCTAGCCGAGGATAAGGAATTCATGAGCACGAGTTATTCCGACATCTAAAACCGAGCACATACGTGAGATAGCCTCGGTTCTACTAAACTTACTAAGCAACTTCTATAGACTCGAGTTAGGAGCTGACTATACCGGAAAATATAAATCAACACGCATAATCGATTCATAACATGAAAATAAGCATAAAGGACTCATAGAGTAAGATTGGCATCACCTGCTCGAAAAGGTTACTCAAACCCTGGGAATCGAGCATAGGAAATGAATACACTTTAACTTCAACTCAAATGCAAAAGTGGAAATTATCCGAACTCGAAAAGAACGACATACCGCAATCCACAAGGCTGAAACCTCTTTATGAGCATTCTCAAGGTCCAACCTGCTTCACATATTCACATCTCCCCTTTAGATTTAAGTCATCCTTCCATGACTCTCGAATCTCCCTTCAAGCCAAGCTAAGTTACTAATTTAACTGCTTCTTTCACTTATAACCTTCATCAAGAGCCTTACACTAACAACTACTCACCTAACATATTGACAATCGCTTTCCACAATCACAACAAAGCCATTCTAGATTTCAGGGTCACAATATAAGGGTAATACAAGATTTACATACTTGTGGCAACTACACCGCTGCCCTTATCTCATGTGCCGCTACGTCATAGGAGCGAGTTTGATGATGCCCGCCACCCGACCCGAGGATGCACCGCTGAAATGGGAGGGCTATCGAACCGCCGGGTCAAGTGGTCGAGAATCTACCCTCGCCTCGCTTAGCCGCCACCCGGTACATTTGTCCCGCCTTGCCGCACCAAAACAAGCATCTAAGCTAGCCATGCATACCCCTAAGTGGTGCTTTCCACAAATTTCATACACAATGGGCAATGCACTTCCCTCCTCTAGGATGATACTGAGCACTAGCTATCGAAGGTGCCGGGCCGTTGATTTCTACCGGTAACGTGGGCGATGTCCAAGACTCGGTTTTTGATGGGAGAAACTGTCCGCGCTCCGCCCTTTGGCCTCTCTCTCTCTCTCTTCTTTTCTTTTCAATTCGTTATACTTCCATCTATTGAACAAATATTACCAAGCACGGGAAGTCTATGTCCAAGTGCAACAAGGCAACCTACATTCTTTGGACTAAGGAGTCCGATACTCCATTCACAAACTCCGCTCACTGCCCGCCGACAGCTACCATTTTCTAAGTGCATACTTAGATACCGAGTGAACTCAACGCATATTCCTAGACAAAGCCATGTCATTCGCTTGGTTAATGATCTTGCCGCCTTTGCCTACCTTAACTCCCGAGTGAAAAACCCGTCCGTAAACGCCGCTGCCATAAATTCATCCCATTTTATGGGACTCCGCTCCAACTCCCTACTGCTCCTCCACCGACAATACCAGATATAAGCAACTCCCCTTTAATTGGTAGGAGGCCAAGTCTCGCGATCTCATTCCCCGTCACTCCCATGATGTGAGTAGTCTTCTGAATCTCTTCCGAGAACTCATACTGTCCTCATCCACCTTTGACCCTAAGAATTCGGTGGGTTCATCTCAAGAAAATCTTCTATCCTTTTGCCGCTCATTTCCATTCTGAGGGAACATGTGGCTACCGCTCGGTTAATCCGAATGGTCGTGGCCTCGTGCCAACACGTGGATGGATGCTTGGAACTCGACATGAGCAATATGATCATCCATCGGGTCCGCTGTGGGCTAGTGGTACCTTCGCAGTGCACTGCTACCACGTCTTCCTCTCGTTCACTTGTTTGGGAGGCATTATATGCGAAACACAAGTTAGGAAAAGAACTGCTTAGAGATTCATACTCCACGCACGATAAGAATCATGAAGAAAAGTGGAACATTCCTAAAACGTGCCCATAGCCTCTCTAATAAGTGTGGCGCGCTCACACCCATGAAGAAGACTCTACGTAACGCGACTTTCGCACACCCTAGACACTCTAAACCTCGCTTCCGATACCATTTATCACGATCCAAATTCATACCATAGTCGTAGAATATCGACAAGGAACTCCCTAAGGCTCTAAGTCGACGGCATGGCATAGTCATCATAGCATACACTTGCATCAAAACATGACTAACAACATGAATAAGCTTTAAGTTAATTACAAGAGTCAAATATAAAATCCATAATCATAAGTATAATAACACTAGATACAACACGAATCTATCTAAAACAATGTATGAAAGCCTTCTACTAACCTGATAAGTTGTTGACAAGCCCCCGCCTAACTCCCAAGTCTCGAAAATTGAAACATAATTCACGTCCTGAGGATGAGGACTCACCACTAGCAGCCGAGAGAGAAGTTTATCTAACCGGGGTGAGGTCAATCTCGGAAACCCGAATCTATCTCATGAAATGATATAGCACAAGAAGGAGGCCACATTCTGAAATGTACCATGCAGAAGCTTAATCAACTAACTGGTAAATGCATATACAAGAAAGATGTAATGTAAACATAATAGTAGTAATGTAACTGAAATGAGATGCGACACCCTTATATGAGATTCACATATTCATATCAACATAACCACATCATAAGGACATACATCGCTATAGCGTCAAACCGGTGCGTAAAAGTACAACGTAGCCACACAGGGTGGTCAGTGTCGTGACTGAGACAAGAGGGTCTCGATCGGCCCAAGGGAGCGCCCCCGATCATCAAAGGAAAACATTCTTACCAACGAGAATCCCTAACTATCAGTTATAAATTGCTCGATATAGAGAGTCACCGATCGACTAGAGATGTTAGTCCCGACCGGTTGAGGAGAAACATGTGTGGTTAGTAGCTAGGATGCGAGTCCCGATCGACTAGGGAACCCATAACGAGAACTCCAAACCGACTAGGGAAACATTCTTGATAATGAGAATCCCGACGAGTAACACTAATCTAAGTTTTAGAAGCCACCAGAGATAAGAACGCTTACTAATTTTCATCATGCAACATTCTTTTCCACAGATTGGGGCTACTTTCTAATAACAATGCTTCCAACAAATGTAATATCAATCTCATCAACATGTAGCATAAGATCATGCATGATTAGTAGATCCCACTCATACTTTATCAAAGATGCATAGCTTCATTTATTTCAAAACATACCACAAGCTAATTTGTGAAAATTGGGAGACATCACTCCAAACAATGTGGTAAGCTTATTTCGGGAAAATCTTCAATTTTAAATAGACATGTGGGCATTTTCCAAAGCTTGTCACACTTGGATCTAATCAATTCATTTTTAAAACAACGACATAATCATGGTAGTTTCAAATGCAAACATAGACATGCTTTTCATCCTCAACCTCGTCATCATCACACATTTATCATAATTCACTTCTTTTACGAACTTTCATCCATGAGCTTTTAGATTCAAAATTCGAAAATAATTTTGCAAGGAAAAATAATTTAGAATCCTCCCAAGCTTCATAATTCATCAATATAAATGCGATCTATTCATACCCAAGCGATTCAATCGAAAACATGGTGACAATACTTACCATTTCAATTGTTCAAGCCCATAACTCCTACTCCACCCAACATAGTCATATATGTCATAGTCCGTTGGCCATGGTTAATTAAACAATATTCCCATTACCCCATCATGTTCATAAATTGCTATGGTAATCAAGGGAAAGCCGAGCAAATCCCATTCAATACTCAATTCAATTTATAAAGGGCATACTACACTCATACATTCTCAACCTATATTTCATAATCCAAGATAACCTAATGGGCTTATAATCCAATCCTAAATTCATAAGCGCAAGAGATATTAGCATTTAAAAGAAATGAAGAAGAATTTACCCTTTTACAAACCCTATATAATTTTTTTTTAGATTTATCGAAATCGGCATCTAATAAAATATTTTTTGGGACACAAGAATGGAAGAGTATCCTTGTTGGAAAGACCCGCATACCGATAGACGAAAATCCCAATTTCGAAAATCTTTCTTGAAGCTTGAGGAACACCTTGATGAAACCCTAGAATCTTGAGAAGAGAGGAGGAAGAAGGAGAGTTGAGAGAATTGGGGTTTAGGCATGAAAGCCCCCTTAAAAAATTGCAAGGTAGAACCTAAAACGATGTAGTTTAGAAATTAAAAGCGTAGGAGTTACAAAAATGCCCCACAAAAATCGAAGCTGTCCGAACCGATGCCATGACTCACTTGACGAAGTCTTTGTTCCAACCCAATGACTCATTAGGTCCACTTGTCAGCATTAATCGAAATTTCTTTATAACCAAAGCTTCTCCCTCCTAACAATTGACTTGACGAGTCGTTATCATACCTAACGCACTCGCCATCTTCTTTCGTCAACCACACTGCTAAGACTTAACCCAGGATCTTATCCCCCCAACGGCCCACCTAACGAGTTGCTTCCTGTGAAAGATGACTCGTTAGGTCGTCCGTGGCCACCGGGCTTGCCATCCCTTCTTATAGTTCCTCAAAGGTTAGACCATGATTTCGTTAGTCTCCCTAACGAAGCCGTTATCTAACTCGCTCGAGGCAAGTTTCTGTTGATTTTCTTGTGAGCTTCATCTAACTCTGTGGTCCGATCTCAAGGACTTCCGAGGTGTTACAAAAATATGGAGGCACTATCCGTATGGCATCCACGAGATATTTTCATCATCATAAGAGCCTCTAGTACATTTTTACACGTAAAGAATTGACCTACGACACACATCAAGTTAGACTATTGAAGGATTACGATGTGAACATTTATATCACCTAGTAGGGCACAATGTTGTAGCAGATGCCCTCACCCGCAAACTATGGGAAGTTTGGCATACTTAAAGCGTGAATGTACAATGGACTCGGCTCGAGAATTGCATTAGTTAGCCGGTTTGGCTATCCTAATAGTAGACTGAGACAAGGAGCAGTTGATCTAGAATACTACAAGATCATCCTTGGTTGTAGAGGCAAAAGAACGACAACATGAAGACCCTAAACTGGGTCTACCAAAGATAAATATTAGCAAGGGGAAGCATCACCAAAGTAACCGCAGTATGGGGTCTTGAGATATAGGTTGCCTATGTGTTCCAGATGTGGCAGACTTCACCCGCAAATCATGGCAAGAGGTACATTATTCCCTATTCTCTTCACCCAGTTCAACAAAGATGTATCATGACATAAAAAGAAATTTTCATCGTATCGAATGAAGAAGGAGGTAGCACTTGTAGCACAATCTCCTAATTGCCAACGTGTGAAGGAACATCAAAAGCTCCCATGATTGACACAGGAGATAGCAATGCCTATGTGGAAATGGGAAGCAATCAAGATGGACTTTGTGTCCGATTACTCCATACTGCATTTAAATTTGATTCCATCTAGGTGATTGTCGATAGATTGGACGGTCAACTCATTTTCTAGTCGAGCTACCTTCTCAACCGAGGACTAGCGCCGAATCGTATATCGAGATAGTTCGATTGCATGGCATTCCAAAGATCAATCATTTCTAATGTATGGAGCATAGTTTACAACTAAATTCCCGCACCCTTTTCTTCAAATGGGCCTAGGGACACAAGTTAATCTCGGGAAGTACAACTTTCCATCCTCTACGTATGGACGACAAAACGCATAATTCGATGCTTGAGGATATGTTACGCGTGCGTGTATATACTTTGGGGGTAGGTGGGATGAACATTTAACCCTTATTGAATTTTCTTACAATAATGTGCTATCATTCAAGAATCCGTGGATATAACTTATGAGGCCTTATATGGGTGGAAATGCAGTCCTCAGCTGTTTTGTTTCCGAGGTAGGAGAATCAGAGTTGATTGGGCTGCATATAGTCCACCAAGAGAAAGTAAAGCTTATCAAACGCCCGCCGATCGCCAAAGTCAGCCTAAAATCTTATGTCTCGATGTACGACGTAGAAGCCTAGAGTTCTGTTAGTGACTCGGGTATTTTTCAAAAAGTTTCACCGATGAAGGGCGTGATGAGATTTGGTAAAAAGGGAAAGCTTAGCCCAAGATTTATAGGACCGTATCGAATCCTCCGTAATAAATATGGCATATGAGCTAGATCTACTCTTAGAGTTGGAACTGCTCACCCGATCTTCATGTGTCGATGTTACTTAAAGTGCATGGGGGATACATCCCGATTTGTGCCCATCGATGAAGTCCATATTAATGAGGAGTTGGCTTATGAGGAAGTTCCAAGTGAGTCATATTAGATCGACAGATTTGTAGGTTAAGAACTAAAGACATCGCTCTCGTTAAGGCATTCAGGAGAAACAGGAATAGAGAAGAGATGACCTAGGTTTATGGACTCACATAAGATCCGGTATATCCTCATTTGTTCCGTGATTCGCCCACACTATGTAGTTAAGTGTTATTGGTTCGGCCATGCTTTATGATTTGTGTTTCATATGTTGCTTCGGGCTTAAGTACAACCTTGTTGTGAAATAGTTGTTATAATGCTATGATATGCCCGTATTGGACTTCAGTTTTCTCGTGATTTCCGTATAGTCAATATTACAGTGAGACTCTACCGAATTTTTTTAGGCTAATAGTTAGAAGAGTTAAATCCTCGTAAGCTAAAGTGACATTCGAGGACGAATGTTCCTAAGGGGGAGGATGTTACCGATAAGTGGGCATATTTATATGCCAAATCGATACTCAAACGTATAACTTTAGTCTTGTTTGTCTAATAAATTGTGTACATTCTCATGTAAATTGTACTGAAGTGTGAATTTATACTAACCAACATGATTAGCGTTGTTTTGCAAAAGAAAACATGCTTTTTGTTGATGAAAAACACATGTTGGAAGAAATCAAGGATGAATTTGGGAACGAGCAAGGAAGTGGACAGAAGCGAGAATTATGAAGGGCTCCGCGATGGAGCCGTGGCACGCCGCCATCGCGGAGGCGTTCGCTCGAAATAGGAAATTCCAAACAAATTCCAGTGAAGGTCCGCTGAACAAAGCCGTGCCACGTTGGAAGTGAATTATTCGCATGGTGCATTTCTGCAGAGGGTCCGCGGGCTGCACCGTGGCACGTCGGGGCAAAGGTTCGCGAGGCACGTCGTGCCACGTTGGTAGCAATTACCTCGGGCGGACACTCTGCAGGGCTTCGCGCTTGCACCGTGTCACGGAGGCAAGGTTCGCGCATGCACGCCGTGACACGTTGCTCGTTATTCCCCGGAAAATTTATCCCTAGTATAAATAGAACACTAAGGGGCATTTTCAATTATTCTGACTTGGTGGAGCAAGAACGTGGGGTACAGGCAACATTGAGGACGAAATTTCTAGGTTCTTCTATCTCTTTCTTCTTCCTTTTCAATTGCTTGTATGATTAACACTGCTTTAGGATGTTTAATCCACAAATGAGTGGCTAATTCTTCCTTCGCGAGGTTATGAACTTTGTGTTGCAAGTTGTAACTATTGAATTGCTGGTTTATTTTCTTTCTTCCATGGTTGTTCTATTTAATTCTTGTTCCTACTACATTAATGTTTGGCCAATGTTAGTGTAAATCCAAAAAGTCCGGTTTCACCCGAGAGGGCAAGAAATTGAAAGTTGTGAATTAATAGGATATGATCTGTTCTTTGTTTGGGAAAATTGGGAATTGTTTACCTTCGGGATAGAAACAGGCCCAAATCCGTATTAGTCATGTGTGGAACCGGTTTCGTATTGCTAGAACTTCTGGAATTCCTTCTTATCACGAAAATGGTGTCGGAAGGTTCATGATTCTTAAGTTGGGTTAAAAACGAGATTTTTAATCCATTGGCATAAGTCCGACTAGCAACCGAGGAAAAGATAAACCACGTAAATTAATAGTTCGTGTCTTCACATGTTCTTTGTAACCTCGCATGCTCTATCCATTGTTTAGATTCAATTGCATAATTAGCTTAGTGTAGTATAAAAATTATATTCTCAAAAACAAATTATCTTTAGTTACTCTGTTGTCTTCACTGTATAGTTGTAGTAAATTAACGTTTAAAAGATTTCACCCCGTATTCCTATTCCCGTGGGTTCGCAATCCTGGCTTCTTCAAAAGAGCCACTTTATTACTTGTACGAATCTGCATACTCATGCTCATCAAGTTTGGCGCGTTGCCCGGGAATAGGCAATTGGTGAAATTTTCATTTTTTCGATTTTAAGTGTTAGTTTGGTATTTCAATATTTTGTGTTGACAACTTGCCTTAGCCAGATTTTGGTGGTAGTACCGCATTCTCATGGAACACTCGGCAAGAGACAAAGGGTCGGTGGATCCATCCTTAGGTTTTAACGACAATTTCATCGTCAACTATATAGTTTCAGAGAAAGCCGCAGCTGTTTTGACAAACTATCATGGAGCAACCACAGTAATCCACTCAATAGTGCGGGCAAGATAGTGCCCGAGGAATTGGGATGCCAGGCTTCTGCTCGCGATGTGGCAATCCCACAAGCTAGCAATGTTACTTCTAAAGATTCTGAAACCCGAGCCAGAGGGAGGTTCAGCCGAGCCAGAATATGGCAAAGCGCTGAGCCGCACACAAGCGGGCAAACTTACAGTCTCCTCACGAGGACCCGCAACAACATCTTCGTAATTTTCTCGAGATAAGTGGGACACTTACATCCCTGGCCGAGTGTCAGATTATGTCCGCCATACACTTTTCCCATTTTCTACTCTTAAGATGAAGCAGAGGTGGTCAAAGTCGAGCCACCAAACTCTATCACCTCATGGGATGATCTCGCTGAAAAGCCTTTGATCCGATTCTTCCTCCCAGAAGAAACAAAGAAATTATTGAATTCAAATTCTAAGTTTTAAACAAAGGGAAGGAGAGAATCAAGACAAGCCCGGGAGAGGTTTAAATCATTGCCGAGGACTCCGCCCTCATCACCATCACTAAATGATGTGTTGAGCACACTTTTATAGAGGGTTTGGAACCCCATTAATATAAAAAATTTTGCTAGATTCAAGACACTGGGGCAAAGCCAGAAAAGACTTATGAAGAATCAGATACTTTGCTTAATCGTATTTGGCAGGGAAATCCGGAGGGAATGCGACTCTTCAAATGTGAGGAGTAAGGAAAAAGCACTGGAGTCTGGAAGTGGATGGGTTTACGCAGCCTATCGCCGCATGCATAGCCGCCTTGCACCGCTGAACACCCACTGGCAATATGAACTTGAGCCGCCCAAGCCCTGCCAATGCAAAGGCGCATTTGGTGTGAAGTGTGCGGAGCAATGAACATCACCGAAAGTGTTGTGGAGCAAATCCACTCGTGAACTTTGTAGGAAATGCACAAAGGAGCAATCACCACCGCATGGGAATAGCTACAATTCCAACCGGAGGAATCACCCGAATTTCTGGGCAACAACCATCAAGGGCAGAGTTCGAGTCAGGATGCACGAATCAAGTGAGGGCCAGCGTAACTATCGTGCACACATGCAAATAACAATGCCCTCCTCCACCACCATCACCCAAACGTTGAGGAGATGTTCGTTGTACCGACATAGCCACTCAAGCTCAATTGCTGTCGATCATGTCAATTGAGCAAATGATGTTAAAAATATTCACCTGGCTACCAAGGCACCGATATCAATTTGGGCAATTTGTCGAGCCCAACACCAGCCTAGATGAGACTCCCTCAAAGACACATCCCAATCCTGGGCAGTCAATGCAAAGGACTACGAGGAGTGGCTTTACAGCTTGGCTGAGTAGAACCCAAAGACCACTCATCAAACTGAGTAGCAGGTTTAGGAGGGAGCAAGATAATGATGAGAGGGGGAAATACAAGATGCCGAACCAAGACCTCCCACCCCGTTCCTCAACGACAAGGAAGCACAAGGAGGAGGCGAGCTTCAAAAAGTTCATGGAGTTGCTCAAACATGTACACATTAACTTACCTCTTGTTGATGCTTTGCAGGAGGCCTAAATATGCAAAGTACATAAAAGGCATCGTGGCGAACAAAAAGTGTGTGGCCGACCGAATATGCCACTATGGCCTCTACAGAGAATGCACTTCCCTGGGATACAAAACCGGTTGCCTACGAAGCTCAAAGATCCCTGAGCTTCACCCGCCTGACAATCGGGCAAAGTATCCGAGCTCGCGGTTTGTGTGATTTGGGAGCGAGCATTAACTTGATGCCAACTTATCTGCTAGTTAGGTCTAGGAAGCCCTAGACCTACAATGCTGGTTTTGCAGCCTGCGTGACCGCTCTGGCAAGGCCCGACGGCATTGTGAGGACGTGCTAGTGCAAGTTGGCTCCCACCTTCCCGTGGATTTTATTGGGCTCGACTTTGAGCGACTCTAAGTCCCATTTATTTTCAGACGACTTTCTGCAACCGGAAAGCGCTTATAGATGTAGTCACAGGCGCCTAACGCATGCGGGCACACGACAAGGTGGAGGTGTTCGATGTGTACAAGGCCCCCAAATTCCCAGCCGTGTACGAAGAACTCTCGTTGATCAACCCGGCGTGAACAACCGAGTGGTGTTCAGTGGCTTTGAACAACGCTAGAGTCAAGGAGAGCTCCCCCATAGAGGTAAGCTTGATTGGGGTGGGACGGTTGAGCAAACGTCCGTCACCCTAGGGCGTAATGAGCTCAAATGACGCCGAGCCGAGACGGTAAACCAAAATGCGCGGAGGCAACCCGTGAAATGAAATTGTAACCGTACTTATGAAAAAAAAAAAAAAAGAAGAAGAAGAAGAAAGATTTTCAATTTTTGTATTTTATATCTTCTTGGTTTAATAGGAGTGTAAATAGAAAATAGAAATATTGTTTTCCAACTTGGAAATTCTAACCGATTTCATATGATAAGATGTTGTACAAAAGCTGAGCGAGGAAAAAGTACAAAGGAATGCAAAAAAAAACTAGGTAAGAAAATTTATTTTAAAGTGGCAAAACAGCTGAGCCCTGCGCATGGCTCCGTGTCACGAGGAGGGCCTGCCAAGTACCCGTGACACGTTGAAAGCAAAATCCCAATTTTTAAAAATTCCAATGCTCATAAGGGATGTGGTTCGTGTCACGGAGGGCATGCTCCGCGTTACTCTCCGTGGACACGCTGACGGTTAATCGTGGCCCGTCACACCGGTCACCGGCGACCGCGCCATTTTCCCACTTTTTAAACCCCAAAACCCTCATTTCTCCTATTTTCCCAATTCTCCGCGATAATACCCCCAAAAATCCCCTCCCTCAACGTGTCACTAAGATAAGGAGTACAATTTCTCAACTTTTCTTCTCGTCTTACTCTAATCAAAGGTATGTTCTTGAACTCAACTTCACTTTAGCCTAAAATTATTCATTTTTAGCATGTTTAGGAAGAATCCATGCCCATGACAATAAATTGAGCTTAAATACATTCGGGGTTGTTGATTATTGTTGTTCATAGCATCGTTGTATCATATGAACTCGCACTGCGTGCTTTAATGAATTTTGTGCTAGATTGTGGTTAGGGGTGGATTGTAGTTGTATGTTGAATTGAGGAGAGAAATTGTTGAAAAAATTGTGGGTTGTGCATGTTGGGCTAATTGTATTGTGTATGCTATCTGCATGCTTAACAAACGATGCAATTTCTAAGTAAATTGGTGAAATTCCAAAACTCATCAAATTACATGAAAATCGGGAATTGCTTAGCTGAGTTAGGGAGTATTCTTATTTTCTTGTTTTTCTTTAAACTAATGCTGCTATAATGAAATGAGTATCGATAGTATGTTGGAATTATTTACGAAGTCTCGAGTAGTACATGAGGTTATGCCGTCAATTTTAAGAAGGCACGAGGCGCATTTTTTGTTTGTTGTTTCTCTTTTTTTTAATGTTTCAGATTTTTTTTCTATCTTTGTAAATATGGAATAAATATGTTTCTGCATGTTTTGCATAATGTGAGCTAGAAACTAAGTGTGGGGTGGCCGAGCCAAAAACCCAACCTTTTAGTCAAAAGCTCAATGGAAATCGACTAACATGGGTACCGTCTGCTTTTCTTTGACAGTAAACCATGCTCCAGCGTGCAGGACAAAGGAAAGGGCGCATCAACATCGTGGCGCCGAGAAAAGATTAAGGCCGGGAGCAAGCAGCCCCAAGCAAAGACGGCAGCTCCACGCGCGCCCCCAATATGGAACAAGATGGGTGACGAAAGAGGGGGAAGAAGTGGTACACTGGGCACAAGGAGAACAATACTTCCCGAGAACATATTGCACGGGAACCATTGGCACAAAAGTTCTTGACGGTGATTGACGCTGGCCACGCTTCATTTTCGACGAGCCCGTGAGTGCAACCAGACTTAGTTTGGGAATTCTACGCCAATTGAACTCCGATATCACAGGAGTCACACCAAAATAAGGGGCCAAATCGTCAAGCATTGGAGCTCACCACTCAATGCCATCATAGGGGCGCAAAATGGCGTACGCCCCACGTACCCAACAAACAACATCACTCCACCTTGCATGGATATCGACGACATTATGTGGGAGCCCGATCTACGCTGGAGCAAAGATAAGGAGAGGGCTACCATCGACGCCCTATGCAATGATGAACAGGAAGCCGCGTAATATGGCTTAAGATTGTTTTCTCCCCGTTTGATTCCCTGGGGTGCACATGAGCGTATGTGACCAGGATCGTGTATGCTTGGTATACACTCCTTATGAAAGGGCCGAGATCAGTCGTAGCGTGATCATTTCCGCCATTAAGAGGGCCCATCACATCGGGGCACAGTAGCCGGATTCGCGGCTCCGCCGACGACGCCCCGAGAGGCCTGAGGTCACAGGAGGAGGCTCCAGATTACATCCCGCAGATGGAGCTTGCAGCCATTGATGTCACAAAACAAAGGCACCCGACACTACCTGTGGCCTGTTCTCATTGGCCGAGCGACATGCTCGGACGAGCCGCATATGTCCCGCATGTCTTGATGCAGATGCTCCAATACGCATTGGCGGGAGACCGGCGACGGAGGACGAGCCGTGGCAGCTCGACTTAGATTACCCATTTGGCGAGAACGCCAGGGCACTATGTCTGGTGGGCCCAGTTTTTGTGAGCCTATGCACGATGACGTCCCCACGCGACGAGGAGACACGTCATGAGGATTCCGACGTTGTGTCGGAGGAGGATGATGGGGAACTCCGATATGGGGGACGAAGTAAGACTGGAGAGGAAGTGGAATACTTTGACTGATCGTGTGAGTTTCACAACCACCTTTATTTTGTAATTGTGCGACACCGTAAGGCGTGTTCGATTCTAAGTGTGGGGTGGGAGAAAAGTTAGGTGCCGAATTTGCCTTTTTGTGTATGTCATTGTATGTTCCTTGCTTTGTTGTCGTGTTTGTTTTAATTTGACTCTATTTATTTGTATGTTCATCGATTGTGAATATTGTTGTGAAATTGCCAGTGTAGCGTGGGAATGATGTTAGCTTATGTAAATAGCCTTGTCGAAATCATAGAGCAATTCAAATTTTTTCATAACTATTTTCTTGGGTTTCTGAGTTTGTTTTGTTCTTTTGCCGAGAAGAGTCCTATCAACCGGTCGAAATAGTGACCTCTTCTCTAAGGATGGATGGATGACGACCGCCTTAAGGGAAAGGTAGTCGATAGGAGTAGTATAGTTCGTTTTATTTTTATTTTTAAATTTTTCCGTTAGTTAATTTTACTTTAGTTGGATTGTCCGGTTGTATCCCCATGCATGTTGCTATTCAATGGCTCCGGAGCATCCTTGTTGCGTGTTGTACATAATAATTATATAAAGAAAAAGATGATTCGTAGAAACATGCAAATTTCTCGTACATATGTAGCATACTGTAAGCCGTAGAATTTGATTCGGTGTGATTGAGGCTTAATTTTGAATTTGTGTATTAGTCATTAAAGATTCCGTGAAGTCATCTTGAATCGAGTATGGCATTGAGTGTATAGTGAGAATTGGTTATTCCATGCTATTGCTTCGATTGTCTAGAACTTGCCCGCCGTGGTGTACGAAACGGAATGAAGGAAGTGTAGTGTAGGAAAGGATGTAGGCATTTCTTTGTCAACCAAAAATGTTCTTGTTTTTCTTTTCATATCCACCTTGAAGATTAAACCCTAGTCACTCAAGGAGCCTTTAACTTGATAAATTTTTTTTCGCGATTTTCCTTGTCAAAAAGGGTGCGAACTAAGTGAGCTCTTTTCATGTTCCTTAACTAAATCGAAGCTCTTAAGCTCACAAGAAAAAGTATAATTTTCCCATTGTGTCAAAGAGAAAAGGATGAAAAGAAAAAGAGGGAAAGAAAGAAAAAGAAAGAGTCAAGGGAGAAACAGCGATTTGAAGGAAGAAGGTTGTTTAACTCAATGTCTCTTCGTTAGTCCGGGTGTTAAAGCAAGGGGTGATAAATATAAAAATAAACTTCAAGAGGAGGAGGAAGGTGAAAAATAATTTGAAGTTGATGGGATGTGTGAAAAAGCGCTAAGGAAGTCAAGTTACTATTATTGGTTGTGGCCCAACATATACTAGTTCCGCGTAGCTACATTACAACCTCGTTAAGTCCTACGTGATCTTACATCACGCATCCATATATTAGTGGAGTAATACACTAGAGGCAAGCTTATGGGTCATGGACGTTAATGCATGTGAATTCGTTTGGGAGAGTGGGAGGAAATGGGGTGTGTACATATATACCTGATTTCCTTAAAGTTCATGTGATTAAAACAGGAATCTCTCCTAGTGTTGTGAGGGCACATGTTTGATGATAGAATACATTCGTGTTTCATATCTTGGTCAGCTAACATGCATAGAGTTTGCCGATATCGAGAGCCGATTCTTGTGTTAAAAAAGTCTTGATTTATTAAGCGTCGTTGAATAATGATGCTATGCATGCTTCTCTTGATGATTTGCTTTCAACATAATCGGTATGACCGTATTTCAGATTGGTTTGTTTCCAATAGCCATGAGGGGATATCAATTGTATGAGTTAGCGAGTATTGTCTGAGGACGAACAAGATTTTAAGTGTGGGGTAGGTGATAAGGGGCACATTTATATGCCAAATCGATACTCAAACGCATAACTTTAGTCTTGTTTGTTTAATTAATTTGCACATTCTCATGTAAATTGTACATGTGAATTTATACTAACTAAATATGATTAAGCTTTTTTGCAGAAAACATGCTTTTGTTGATGAAATGACATATTGAAGAAATCATGATTTAACTTGGGAACGAGCAAGGAAGTGATGGTGAAGCGAGAATTACAAGGGCTCCGCGATGAGCCGTGGCACGCTACCTGAGGCGCTTCTTCGCTGGCTGAAATGGAAATCTCAAACAAATTCGTTGAAGGTCCGCGATCAGCTGCACACGTTGGAAGTGAATTATTCAGATGGTGCATTTCAGAGAGGGTCCGCACACGTGGCACGCGGGCGCTGGGTTCACATGCACGCCGTGCCACGTTGGTGCAGCAATTACCCGGGCGGACAATTTGAGGGTTTGATTGCACCTGTCACTGAGGCAAGTGTCTACGATGCACGCCTGTGACACGTTGTCGTTATTCCTCGGGAAAAATTATCCCTAATATAAATAGAGCACTTAGGGGCATTTTCAATTATTCGACTTGGTGGAGCAAGAAGCGGGTTACAGTAAACATTGAGGACTAAATTTTATAGGGTTCTTCTATCTCTTTCTTCTTCCTTTCAATTGCTTTGAAGATTAACACTTATTTAGACGTTTAATCCACAAATGAGTGGCTAATTCTCCTTCTTGCCGAGGTTATGAACTTTGTGTTGCAATGTAACTATTGAATTGGTTTATTTTCTTTTCTTCCATGGTTGTTCTATTTAATTCTTGTTCCTACTACATTAATGTCTGCCAATGTTAGTGTAACCAAAAAGTCCTGTCACTTGAGAGGGCAAGAAATTGGAAAGTTGTGAATTAATAGAATATAATCTTTTCTTGGTTCTAGAGAATTGGGAATTGATTTACTCTGATAGAAATATACCCGAAAGTCGTATTAGTCAGCGTGGTGGAACCTATTTCGTATTGCTAGAACTTGGAATTCTTCATCACTTAAAATGTAGGAAGGTTCATGATTCTTAAGTTGTGGCTAAATACGGTAGCTTTTAATCCATAAAGAATAGCCCACTCGAAGAACCTGGATGGAAAAGATAAACCAATGAATTAATAGTTCGTGTCTTCACATGTTCTTTGTAACTAAAGATGCTCCATCATTGTCTAGATTCAATTGTATAATTAGCTTAGTAGTATAAAAAGTATTCTCAAAACAAATTATTTTCGTTACTCGTTGTCTTCTACCGTATAGTTGTAGTAATTAACGCTTGAAAGAGATTTTCTCACCTTTTATCTTATTCCCGTGGGTTCACAATCCTGCTTCTTCAAAAGAGCTACTTTATTACTTTGTGACGACCCATACACTTGCGTGCTCACTGCCATTCGTGTTCCTAATGTTTGGTTGGGCTTATTCGTGACGTTAGTCAAGAGTTTTTGTGAGTTTGGAGCATAAGTGAAAAATGGGCCGGAAAAAGGTCGACGATACCTGACCGGGCTTGGTGAGGCGCGCAGTAGGTCAGTGCAATAGGGGCAGCTGCGTCACGCACCCTCCTCCGTGTTGGGCGCCGGTGACACACCCGTGAATTGGCGCGACTGGGTCCGTGGCTGTCCAAGTATATATATGTATATAAAGTCCCTTACATGTTATTTGATATATATAGATTCTCATCCAACAACAAAGGTTACAACATTTTAAAGTTAAATTTTCATTTATTGAGCAACCATTCAAATTCAAATTAACTTCGTGTATCGAAGTATAAGCCTCCAAGGAGCATTACTATTTCAGAGGTTCTCAAAATTCGCCCGATAAATCATAGCCCCGCCGAGCATAAATTGTTAGAATCTGCCAAACCAATTTCTATACGATCACAAAGCCAAAGTAAGTATTTCTACTTGAACTTTCAAGAAATTATATGTTTTTGACCATGTTTCATTAAGTTTAAGTATAGTTAATATTTATATAGAAAGTTATCATTTTCGCTAAATTTATTATCAACTAGTCTCATTCTCCCAAGTATCACGATTACATAGGAAAAAGCTATGCAATACCATTGAAACTTCAGCTTAATCAAAAATCGACGATCCAGGTATATTAAGACAAATTGCCTCTGATGTTAGTTTCTTTTGTATTATAACCCAATTTGAATCCCAAGAAGAGAGACAAATAAGTATATCTATTGTAATTAGCTATTTTTATTAGTCATATCAGTGACTTATGTTTATTTGGATTGACTCTGCCCCGTTTAGCCTTCCATGACCAACTAGGTTAATAGCTGTGTTGGACGCCTGCCGCAGGCGAGATGACGCCACGCCATGACTGTTAAGTATCCTCGCAAGGGAGGAAACGGGGTCCTGTGTTCTCATACGCCCATTCCATGGATGGACTATGTTTATGCCGATCAACACCAGCATCACACCCGTTATCCCGGTGCTCCTCGGTGCAAGATATTACATAATAATGAGTCCACCGCACTCGCATATCATGTGCTTCAGGCCAAGTGGGCTCGGCTGTGCATCTAGGAACTGGTAGGACAACCATGGTTATTGGTGACCAGATGACCTTGCTAGGCATAGATTGGAGTGTACTCACCAAGGTTATGGGGTCCCTAAGCTGGTTATTCGGTGGCCGTTGTACCTTCGGCTTATGGGGACAGGTGTCTTTGTTTGCAGTTACTTGTAGATTATTACGTGAAGTTCAACTAATCGTATGTTTTATCCCTTCTTTCACTACTTTCGCTCATTTCAAATATTCTTGGGCTTATTTGGCGCTTACTTCCTTATGCATATTCTGGCATATTATACTAGCTACCCTCCTAGGGTACTAAATTACTCGCCCATAGGTACCGATAAAGTGGGACCAGATCTTCTTAGCTTTCACCGCAGTAATCATGTGGCCACCATCTCTCCTAAGCTAATAGCTGTAAGGTTTACTTTCTTTTTGTTTGTACAATTTATGAGTAGGTCACACTATCTCGACTCAAGAGAGCCACTTGGAGGGCTTACATATTGTTTTAGATTCCCCGTGGTTAGCCGTTGATGACCGTGTGACCCGTATGCTTTATCTTACGTGTTGGCCATGTGGGGCCTTGTTTAGTTGGTAGTGCCTTGTCGCCATAGCTTAGTTTAGTAGTGGATTTACTTTTGCTACCATAACTAGATATCATAGTGGTCTTGTCTACCACATAGATTCGCCTGTTATTACCTCGTTTTTTGGTTAGCTTGCTTTCTTTTACAGGCTATATGCCCTATTGCTCATTTAACAAGTTTGTTTTATATAGCCCATTATTTTATTGATTTAAGATTTAATGTTAGTCGTGCACCGCAGGTGCGTAAGCTCGGGCCAAAGGGGCTTAGGACCGTAGAAACTGTGCGCCATGCTTCCCAAGGTGGGGCGCAAATTTACTCTTACCCCTATGCGTAATCGCGGTCACTCAGAAGGGACCGACGATTCATCGGTTCTAAGGTCGGGTGCCCCATACCTTCTCACTGTTCTCGACTAATGATTGACCCAAGAGTTCCAGTGAACCTGGTTCACCCGCTGATCACCGAGCACCCCCAAACTTCCCAGCATTGTTTTGAGCCAAACGGCTTTACTGCCACGGCTTATGGATTTGTATAGAGTTCCACCAGCCTAGTCGCCTGGCCTCCTCTCCTTTCTCCCCCTTCTTCTCGCTCATGACCAGACAGAAGTGTACTTTTGTGTGTTGTCATCTAAGCCATTTGGCCTAATGTTGTGCTCCGCCTTTGTTTTTCTTCTCCATTGTTTTTTGTATCCAAGTTACCTACAAAGTCAAAAACAACAAAACATCAAATGTCAAAATAATAAAATACTTGGGTTGCCTCCCCAAGGAGCGCCTTATTTAACATCATGGAACGACGTATTTCTCATATTACATTTTTCGGAGGACATCCGACTCATCCTCTTCCATATCAACTCCTCCATTTTCACTCTCATCATCTTGAACACTCCACTCACCTTACATTCGTCCGGAGGCTTAGCGTATTGTTATACTTTGAAGGTAACCTCTTCACCTCCCACACGAAACTCGAGCTCACCTGCCTCTACATCTACTCGGTGGCTCTTCCCGTGGGCGAAAGCAATGGCCCCCAAGATGATTGGAACTTCCACATCCATATCACAATCTAAAACCAAAGTCACCGGGTAGAATGAACTTATCTACCTTTACCAATACATCCTCCAAAACATCTACCATTTCTTAATAGAGCGATCAACCCTTAACAATCTTATTGAAGTAGGTTGGTGTTGCTGTGCCCCAATCTTCAAGATTATGAGGGGCATAAAATTTATACTTGCCCCTAATCACAAAGGGCTTTCTTGAACACACACAACCCTATGGTGCAAGGGATTGTGAAGGCTCTTGGATCCTCCCATTTCTGGGCAAGGTTACTCATCATCATGGCACCGCAACATGTGTCGTCTCTCCGTGTCTTTACCGTATCCACTACCTTCTTCTCTTTCTTCAATGCTCTCTTTCATAAACTCTTTGCATAATCTCATTTATAAAGCATCCACCAACGGTATATTTATGGATAATTTGGCTTAACATATTTCCATAAACTTGCCGAATTGATCATCCTTTTTCTTTTTGGTTAACCATTATGAATACCGCGAGGTGGAACTCTTGGTTCTTACTCTTCTCACTCGAGGCCTTCATGGACACATCTCCTTCCTCATTATTTGAGGGAGTCTCATGAACATCTCCTTCACCTTGATCCTCAACATCGTCACAACCATGTGGTGCTTGTGGCACCTCATTCGACCTTTTCACACCACTTTTTGTTGGGGAAACAACATCCTTGGGCTTAAGACCGCATATCCCCAACATCTTGCCACTCCTAGTGACAATAGCCATGCACCGATTATCCTTTGGGATTTGCATTGTATCACTAGGAAGTGTTCCTTCATCCTGGGAAGTCTATTTGAGAAGATAAATGGTTTATTTGGACTTCTAAATGCTTGGACAGACTCCAAGTGAATCCCACTGCTGGGGCAAGGTTAGACACCTCCCTTTAAGTTCTTGACCCCCCGCTTTATCCGTTGACTCAACCTTCTTGAGAACTCTTGCCAACATATTTTAATTTTTGAGATCCCTACATCATTGGCTACACTCCTGCTAGGATTGGGCATTCTCTTGATTTTAGGGGAACATACGGATTTGTGCTTCTATGATAGATATCCCCTTCACGATTTTGCTCTATTGCCCCCCGCCTCTTGGCTCCGATCACCACCTCTTGTGCGTCACGATTCTCCAACCTTGATTCTCTTCCTCGGGGCGTCAAGGGCCTTTGATTAGTCCCTTGGTACCCGGTTGAGAAACTCCTATTTGATTTTCCCATATATTAGCATCACCTCTGTACTGGCTAAGACTCTCCTTCAAAAATGCACTGACCTGCATTCCCATAGCAGGGAATACACCTTTAGCCCCGCTCCCATCACATGCTTAGTCACAACCTGCAATGGCCATCATTTTGGCAATATTTTCATCTCGCTTCTTTTATATTTCTTATTTCAAATTGCTAGGGCAAACTAGAACCAAGATCATGTGAAAAGCCACTTCATTTGAAGTAGGTTCAACATTGTACTTGCCACATGGAAAATTGCATTCCCTACCGTAGGAGTGTAGGAAAATTGCACTCGCTACGTTGGGTACCACAGATCCCTCATCCTCATGATCCATAAGTGCCCATCCACCGAGCCTTCCCTTTCTAATGAATGCGCTGGCTCATATCAAGATCAACCTGAGGCAACAATCACAACAATAAATTCAAACCAACCACGACACAAAAATCAATTCAAAATAACAAACAACTAAAGGCTATCAAACTACATTCCCTAAAACAACGCCATTTTTGGTAAGGTTCAAATTCACTCTCTTGACGAGAGTGTAAATCATAGATAAAAAACAAATATACCCGATGGGTGTCGTGGTCGAATCCCATAGAATGTTAAATAATCACACAAGAGTTGTCTATTAAATTGAAATAACTCGCATCAATGTTTCAAAAACAATAAAGTAAAAATTGGGGGAAATGCAATTTGTTAATTAAAAGATAAATTTATCACAAAAGCAGTAGGTAAAGTGTAGAAAACACCAAAGGAGAAACTACTAGGGTGTGGGATATTGATAGGGGCATCATCAATCGATTGCCAACAACTCACAGCTCAATAATATAATTAGTTGTAGTCAAGGTAGCATCTCAAGTTTTTAAACCAATTAAATGCATTAACCTCGCATTTTTTCAAACCCCAAAGTTCATTTCACAACAACCACATCAACTTGGTGAGAATTAACTATTTCTAGCTTAGATTCTCAATGGGTATGTGATAATCAGTTTTTGCTATGTCTAGCCCAATTCCACCATATCACACACTCAATTACCCATTAGTATTTCCTCACCCATACTTCAAATTCTTTTTCAAGTAAAATTGAAGCAAGTAAATTCACCCACATTTACAACTACAGTATTAAAATTAAAACTCAGAGGAAATACTATAAATTATATAATAGAATAAATCTAAGATAAAAAATGAAATACCCAATTCAAATTAACTCAATCATTTACACACCCCTAGCAAGAAAATTTAGCTACCATGGAAGTAGAAAAGACATTGTATTCAATAAAAATTCAATATCCATTCACAACTTGAGTAAGAAAATTTTAGCAAGAGTTTGAGCTCCAATGGAGTTTCTACTACGTAGAAGAAGAAGATTGTTTCTCTCTCGTACCTCTCTACTTCAATACAATACTACTAGAATAATGAAAGATCAGATATGAAATAATGGAATATCTATTCTTTTAGATGTAAACTAGGGTACATTCTTTCTTCTTTTTTTTTTAGAACTGGATGTTTTACCCCATGCAAAGGCGTTACTTTCGATTCCCTGATAGTTCGCGTTGCTCATCTCGCGATCCGCCGCCTGATTTTGGCCGAAGAAACCCTTAACTCCAAAACTACTTTTAAGGGGGCGAGAGGAGTAGAAAACTCTATGAACTAAGGTTGGGATGATCGTAGCAAGGTTGGGTTATGAAATTAACCTTGAAATATCAATTTGGACCTTATAACAAGTAGAGTCGAGAGGGTAGTTCTTCCAATCCCTTGGCCGAACAAGAATGATGGAATGTTATTTTATTGATTGTTTTAGACTTAACATTCGAAGCGCCTGTGTAAAGGCAAGGCTCCAGTGAAGTAATTGAAATCACCCTCTAAATCGAGGTAGGTTATGACTTAAGAGGAAAGCAGACTTTTATAATGACATTTATATGTGGACTGATAAAGTGCATGTTGGTCTCTAGACCTTAAGGGTTTTAAATCTTTCTCATTGAATTCCTTGATTAAGTGATCCTAATGCGATGTTATTACCTCGTAATATAGAAGTGAATGTTTATGTCTTGCTCATGCTCTTTTGTATATATTTAGAATGATTTCAAATTGTTTGAATGTTTAAGTTAATAGAGGTAAGACAAGGCTTCCTTAAAAGTTATGTCAAACGATTCAATGATAATATATTGATTATGAGAATGAATGTGGATAATTTGAATATCCTAAGAGGAGTGGCTCGTGCTCGAGGCATCCGGGTGAGCAATGATGATTGAGTGGCTCAACAGGGGAGCATATGAACGAGCAGATGAGTGGGAGCCGGTACCACGCCTGTGATAGTACATGAATTTCTGTGAGTCCTTACATGTCATGACCGAAAGGGAAATAAAACCTCTACCATGTGTATATCATTGATCGCTGATTGTGTATACATCATTGATTAGTGATCGAGTGTTCATGGTAATGTGATAGAGGCGTGCCCGGTATGTCATCGTTGTTGTATAATTTGATTTATTGTAAGAATGTAAGAATCGGATCGCGTATATAGGTACTCGAATGAGCCGTAACTTGTGGTCATGTGTTTGCCTTTCTAAACTGTTGAGGTATTGTAAGGACTTGATAGTTGGAATAGTTAAATGAGGACTTGTGATTGAGTTGAAAATCTTTGTGAATGATTCATTCTTTATCCTATGTGGTTACGTGGGTATCAATTATCTATTGATGACTATGAATAGTGTGGATGATTATAATGATTGTAAGTTGTAAGGAGTTAATGAAATGTTGGGTGCAATTGTCAAGCTATCACAAGGCAAGATCGCTACAACGAAACTTGTTTTTGCCGCGATTTTAGACCATGCCGCCAGCCTCAAGTGACTAATGCAACGAAGGCCTAATCTGAGCGTGCCGCTAGCACTCGAAAGGTAAGTAATTCCTAAAATGTGTGTTGTCTATATATGAATGTGATGTTCTAGATAATTGCATATTGTCAGTCTATACCGATGCTACTTCCCGCACTTCTTTTTAGTGTAATCCATCCGTAAGTTTATTTGGACCTCACCTCTAGAGCAGGCTGAGATTAACCGAATGGTGAGCCGTGGAATATGTGCGCTCTACTCCTCCTCCTAAGATGTTCCTTGTCACAGTATTAATAGCTCTCTTTATTCATTTCTGCTTTGATACAATCTAGGCAATGTTAATTCAGACGCTCTTTATGTGCAATGACAAACTAATTCTATGAGTGTTTTAATAGAGGGTTGTTATTATTTTCTTTTTATGTAGTGATGTTTCGTTAATTTTATTCAAAATTTGTGTTACTCTTCGTATGTCGATGGTTTTGGGGTAAAGAGAGAAATGGTCAGCCTATCGAGGTTTAGAGGGGTTCAATCACCATGGCCAATGGGGTCATGACAAACTTGGCATCGTAGCTCTAGATTCATTGCTCTTATTGCACTAAGACATGTATATAGCTGAGTTTCTGTGGATCACGCAGAAGACGCCCTATAATCTCTATCTTTTGGAAGTCAGTAAGACTTTCAAAACTCCCTTCTTTATTTTATTTTCATGCGTTACTTAATTCCCAATTGGTATTCGGTGATATAAATTGTTATCTAACAATTATTCTTTTTTATTTCCTCATAGATGGTGAGAACACGTGTAGGCGTAAATAGAGAGGAAACAAATGTATCTAGCAAAAAAGAGCGTACTAATTCACGACAAAGAGGACGGGGTAGAGGTTATGGGTGGAGGTCTATTGTGTAATAGAGTATGGGCCTGCTGCTGCTACTCCGAGTCTGGAGCAAAGATCAACATTCTCCTGATTACCACTCAGGTAAGAGAGGGCAAGCTAGGAGGTGGAGGTTTACGTAAGGGAAAGATCAGAGTCGCTCCAAGATCCTCTCGAGGTTCTAGCTAGCCTCTTAACCTTCCGAGTGGCCTCATGGGTAATGGGGCAATACTTTAAACTCTTGGGTAGCAGTTGGGGATACATTCATGCAGCCGCTATGACTCTCGTATTGATAATATGTCAGAGGATGTGATATTCCTGAGGGCCTGTGAGGCCTGACCGGAGTAATCACCGGAGAAGAACATGACGGTTCTCGAGGTTCACTTCAAGATGAAGCCTCCTACCTTCTATGGCAACGGTGCAGCAGGACGCCATGAGTTCATCATCGACAGTCATGAGAGGCTCCATAAAATGGGGCAAGTGGAGAAGTATGGGCAGAGCTTGTCACCTTTCACCGATGGGTGGTGCTAAGCTCGGTGGAGGGCTTTTGTAAGTGAGACCTCACAGGTTACCACCATCGACTCCAGATCCGGGGCTCACCCACTTTTCTAGAGAAGCACGCACTCCTCGTACCTTAAGAGATAGGAGGTGGGATGAGTTCACCACCATTGAGTAGGAGAGCTCTTTAGTCCCAACATATGAGGCTCGAGCTTCACTCATTGTCTAGGTATGCGCCGCCCTTACCGCCTGGCTAAGAGGAGAGGATCGTGATTTTGTAAAGGTCAGTATGGGTCTCCAATCACAACCTTCGATGGCTACTATAAAAGGGTGACCTTTCGTGAAGTAGTGGAGTATGTTAAAAGTACGGAGGTAGTAAGATGGTTACAAGAATGCCGAAGAAGGCCTATAGTTCATACAACGACTCTTTTGCAAGGACTCGCACTCAGTTATTCCAAATGCCCTACTGCTAGCTATGCAGTGTCAGGGGGTCCGTTAGGGACCACTCCACGTCCAGCAAAGCCTATAGCCTGGAGTAAACGATAATGTGCTCGATATCGGGGCTCATAATTATTTCTTCGCTCCAACTTAGAGACCGATCTTGGGCATGGACCGTACACCAAGTGCTACTTTATATAACCTTCTATTTAGTTTGCTTATCTCTTATTTATATACATTCTCATGTATTTTATGTAAATGTGAATATATACTAACCAACATGATTAGTCCTTGTTTATGAAGGTTAATAATGCATTTGAGGAACTAATTCATGATTTTGTGAAGTGGAGGAATGGAATAACGAGCAAATGAAAGTTGCAAGAAACATGCAATAACTGCACTCTACGCCATAGAGGCCGTGGGCACGCTGCCAACACTTGGCCGAAAATTGCATTTCGGGCACATTCAGTGAGGGTACGCGTTACTCCATGTCACTGAGGTCAATTAGGCGTTCAGCTCCGTGACACTGAGTCAGTTTCTACCACGTGCCAAATTTTGCATTTTTCAAGATAACATAAATTGAACCCTTAGCTTCTAAAATCAGTGGAACACACGATTTTCCTCGGAAAACCGAAGGAGGCGCGAATGAGACTTGGAGAACTCCTCTCTGGGGTTCATATTTTCTTCATTTATTTTCATCTATACTTGTAAGTAAACTACTAAAACATGGCTTTGAGTATTGGTACAAACATGGGTGGTTAGAACCCTCCATCTAGGGTTGGAGGCCATGATATGATTGTATTTGGCCAGATTCGCTTAATGAAGTTGTTAGTTATTGTTTTGTCTTTTACAATCTTTATTATTGTTGTTTTTATGTTTGATCACCATGAAAACAAGTGGTTAAGTATAGGTGAAAACTTGGAATAGCAAACCTAGGCAAGAACATAAGATCAGAGGGAAGCAAGTTCTTATCTTTTGATAGGATTCGTGCTTAGATAGGAATTATACCCAATTTACCTTGCTTGGTTGATAAAATTAAAGATAGAAAGATACCAACTTAAAATTGTACTCCACCACTCAAAGGAGAAGTTGTGAAGCTAAGTTTGGTTAAATGGTTGGAGGTACTAAGCCCCCTAATCAAGGGCATAAACCCCAATAAACCACATCCACGTAGTAAAGAATTGCCCACGAACTAGGAAATGACATCCTCGCTCAATGATGTAGTAGTGAGGCTAGTTTGTCGTGTTTAGAGGTTCAGAAGACCATGAACATGCAATTCTAATTATGTGAGAGAACAATTGATAATTTCATACTTAACCCATTATGAATTGTAGCATTGCATGATTATCCTGGCCTAACTCTAGTTTTGTTTTGTATTGCTTCCAGATTATTTTATGTCACCACTAAGTTTAATTATACTTCAATAAAACTTCAAAATTGAATTTTAACTAACACTTTAAACTTGATAATTTGCTAAACCAAACCTCGTGGGTTTGGACACTGCCTCTTTAAAAAGGGCCACTATATTACTTGTAATAATCTAAGGCACTTGTGCTCATCAAGTTTTAAAAGCATTGTTTGGGACTCGGTGAATTGGAGAATTTCTTGTTTTGTGTTGAAATTCATAATCAAGTGAAATTATCATAATAATATTATTTATAAAATATTTTATATATATATTTGTTTTAAAATTATTTTAAATTTTTGTTTTTAGTCTGATACCTTCTAATATGACATCTTGAAACAATGGGTTAAATGGTGGATACTCTTATTTTGGTGAGTCTTGTATGACCAGGAGGACCTCACTTATGGAAACACTATAATACTTATAATATATGTGGTGGTCAAAATGGCCATTGGAATGGTTGTCTAAATGCACATACCTGCAAAATATGGAGGTCAAGATGGCCATTGGGATGGCTTTTCAAATGCACATTCCCATCCCCAAGCCCCTACTATGATCTTTTTGTTGTTTATTAATATAGGAATGATGAAAATGAGGATTGGAACGCCAAGATCGACATGAAACATGATAAAACAGGTCCTTGAGCAACAGGAAGCAATGAAAAGAGGAGATGAAAGTATTGAGAATTCAACAAGAGGAAAATGGAGAGGCCTTGGAAATGATAAGCAACAAGTTCATGGAGATGAGGGCTGAAGCCGGCTTGCCTCGATTTGCAAGTGACGGCTTTATGCAATACTCTTGGAGGGACTAAGAAGAGAAGAAAGAGCGAGTTCTTGAAACAAGCTCAACTGGAAGCTCCTTAGGTTCCAAGGATTGTCTCATGTATAGCCGATCCATTCATGGAAAGAAGAGATAGAGCACACTCACCATTTGACATTCATGAGGAGTTATGTTAATGTGGAGAAGGTATATACAAGTAAGGAAGTCAAGCAAAGGCAGCCGTAGCTGAGGTGTATTGACCCCACTTCAAGCATTTTCACACAAGCTTGGTTGACAAATCCTAGAAAATAGAGCTGCTTATAGAGAAATGACTCCAGAGGAGGAACAAGCCCCTTATATTCTGAAATTTGTCGACTCGTAGAGAAAAACACTTCGCTTACTTAAGGGCCAATAAGTGTACCACATCTTAAAACAAGTTGTCCTTTCATTTTTTCACCACCACTCCTGAGCATAAAGAGAAACTAGAGAAGAAATTAGAGGTTAGACCATATCCGCGTGGAGGAAAAGGTGAAACTGATACGTTGTGCCACGATATAAATGAGTTTCTGGGGAGGTAACCTAAGGGCACCAATGTGTACCATTTTAATTTTTGCATTTGTCTCCGATTTTATTTATTTTCATCTTCTTATTGTTTTTAGTGGATTGCTACAAATGCAAAGGGAAGTCTGAGGTGTAATCATCAAGAGAAGCTAAGAAACATGAAAGAGGAAACTGTGGGGTTGAATATCCATTGTGTTCAAAGAAAGAAAACATACATTAGCTAGGCCCGTGAGGCTAGAGGCCTCAGGGAGTATTTCTCACCCTTTTGAATTTGGATTAGATGCTTTGAGGACAAAGCATGATTTAAGTGTGGGGTGAGGGAAATATAAAAATTTTATGCTTAATGATTTTTGGTGAATGTAGTGCTTGATACATATTGGAAAGAATTTTGAGTTGAGCATGACTTCACCACACGTTGGTTTTTCTTGTCGGTTCTTTTCCGACGAGGGGTCTTTGAACCGAAGAAGAATAAGATTTTATTTTATTTTTCTTTTTGAACCCGTAGCTAATTGATGGTTTGATGTTCTTGTTATGTGATATACATGATTGTAATACAAGTGTGGTTAGTGTTGAAGCATATAAGAAGTGTATAACTTTGTTTGAGACACTTAGGGTCTTGAATTTGACTCGATGTGATTGAAGCTTAATTCTGAATTCTTGTGATTAGCTGAGTAAGAGTCTGCTGAATGTGTCTTGAATTGAGCATGTGCTGAG